>JAPDSC010124538.1:0-14722 GCA_026290005.1 Latrodectus geometricus | reverse complement strand
TAGATATATATATATATATATATATATATATATATATATATATATATATATATATATGCTTATAAATTTTTTTTAGAAATAAGAAATTCTGGAAAAAAAGATTTTAAGAAACATAGTAAAAGTGGACCAGAAGGAGGTAAGAAATCAGTGGGAATAAGATAAATTCTCTTTATACCTAAAATGGAAAAACTATTACCAAAAATTAATTTATTCACTTACCAGTAAATTTTCTTAACTTGAAGTAAAAATATTATCCATTTTTATATACCGAGAATGTAAGAAAATATTATTGAAATTATCTTAAACATCAATTATAAACATTGAAAAATATTTAAATGCATATTATATTTATTGAGCAGAAATATAATTTAAAATTAAATAAATCGGCAAATAATTATAATATTAACAATTCTATGTCATAAGCATTGTTTCAAGCATGCAATATCTATCTAATTTTTTCCTGGTATCTTTTAAATTGGAAAAATAAAATTTCATTATGTCGATTTATACAAAGTAATGTTTTGCACACTGAATATTGTTTATTATTTTTAAACTTGATGTTAAAAGGATATCCAAGCCGTTTATTATTGACAAATCACATTGATCTTATTCTGATTAACGTAGTGCATTATATATATTTTGTAATTCTTTCAATAACCATGTAATCTTAAGAATAGTTATAAGAAAATAAGAGCAATAGAGACAAAAGAAGCTGATGAAATGACCATTATCGTCATTTCATCAATGGGACATTTGATATTTTTTCCGAATTCGAATCTCCTTTTATTGATTAGTTAAAAATGGAATTTTTTAAATTAATCCATAAAAATTGAATCAGAAAATTTCACAAAGCAGACAATTTAACAATTTGTGGACACATTCAAGATATAAAACAAATTTCATTAAAATTTAAACTGATATTTTTATGATATAGAGTTATTAAGATACTATTCTTGCATTGATACGGAATCAATAAGATACATTAAGATGTGAAATTTTAATGATACTTTTCTAGAACCTTTTACATTTTAAAATATCAAAATGAATCAAGATTATTTGCAAGCCATTGTAGAAAGCTATAAGCATCAAATTTTTCTTGTGATTGACTTATTAAAAGAAGATTATGTTGTTAAGCCAATAACGAAAAAAATATAGTTTAATTTAAATTATTTCATTTCGTTCCATCAAAAGCTGAAAATAACTGAAGTTTCTAGAAAATAAGTATTTTTGCTTGGAATAAAATTTATGAAATCAATAACTTTAAAAATACTTCTTCATTCGAAATTTTATTTAATAAAACTTAACTTATTTTTCGAAAATTGGAACTTTTTAATCAACTTATCAACAAAGCTCATCCCAGTTATTTCAAGAAAGGTAGTATTAACTTTCTCAGCTTAAAAATATTGAATCAAAGTCATTTTGTGATAAATTTTGTGATAAATCTCATTTTGTGATCAATTTTCGGGTCATCAATTATAGAATTCATTTATTCTTGATATTACTTTGCTCAAAAAGTGAGTAGAAGTTTTCTACATGTGGCTTGAAATATAATTATATATGGAATAATATAAATCATAGTATCAAATAATGTTTTTAAAACAAATGATACATCAATTTTAAAATAAATGATGTATCCACTATAAAATATTCTCAATATAATCTCAATAAGAAATGAAATTTATTTTATGGGAAGGAAACAATTAAATTTCAATTAGACATTTTAGTAACCTTATAGCAAATTTGTTAAATATAATCTGCTGGATTAAGATTCATGGAAAACTGCCAAGAATCTGAAACATCTGGTATGAAAAATCTCCTACAGTTCTGATAATTTAATTACCACAATAAACTCGTCAAAGTTAAAAATAAATGGAATAATGAGTGTAATAAAACAAATATGAAAAAAAATAAAGTCTGTTTTCATTTGATTCAAGATATTTTTGTCTTTTTAATGTGATTTAAATTAGATTTTAAAACAAATTATGTATATATCTCTTATGTTTCACAGATGAAAAAATAGGATAATGAAAAGTTATTTATCATTAATTTTGCTTTTCATTTGATTCTTATTTGCATATAACTATGCAGAAACAGAATTTAATTTTAAATATAATTTTAAAAATATTCTGTAATAGTGAAAATATTTAAATTAAAAATTAGATTTTAATTTTACATTTTAAAATATATTTGTATGTGTTAAACAGTAATTTATATTATTTGCACGTTTATTATTTATCATAAAAGTATTGTAACAAAATATTAATATGATTATAATTATTTTGAAAAGTTAAACTATTTTAGAAACCAATAAATAAATTTTTGTTTTGGAATGTACTGAAAACTGAGATAACTTATATCTATTGAGGTGCTTCAATTCTTCAACGTATGTAGATATTTTACATAAATTATAAATCAAAGCTAATCCAAATATTCACATTTATTTTTTCAGAATCTCAGAGTGCTACAGAAAGTTCAGATAAAAGACACTCTGCAAGTAAAGGAGACGCATCAAGCAGTAAGAAAACAATTTACAAACTACTAAAAATTAATAAAACTAATAATAATACTCTAATAATAATTACAAGCTATCATAAACTGATTAAAAATATCACAACACGAAGAACATTGTGAAACTATTAATGTAACTTTCTATTAATAAAACATTAAAAATATCACAATGTTTTTCGTGATTAGTTACAGATAACTTTTTAAATATTTAGTTAGTAATCAGTAGCTTAGCACCTTAAAGTATTTATTAATAAACATTTTGTAATATGAAATATTAATCACAAATATAGTTTAATATAGTATAGTAAAGCAAATATAGTAGAATATATATATGCAATTAAAAATGAATCGACGATTTTATAAAAATGGTAAATGATATCCAACACAAAATTAATTTTTTAGTTACTTATACATCACCAAAAGATCTCCGCTTCATTTACAAGATTAATAACCACTCTTCTCTGTATTCAAGTACAGCCCCTTCAATTTCATGGATGTCTCTGTCAATGTTCACTATCACAGGAGTCAACTATGTGAATACAATCATTGTTGTGAGCAACGTGATAAGTTGCCATCCCTGTCGTATCCCTAAGAAATAAAACCCTAAAGAGTAAAGTCAGAAGATTTAAAATTTCACAATATACTTTCTGTCACAGAAAAAATATTTTTGCTTTTAAATAATTATTTTTAAACTTTATTAACCTGAAACGTTGTGAATTATAAACTTGTAAAGTCATATTGGTTTAATATGCATTTTCATTCGTTATTAGTAGTTATAGATTGGTATCATACATTTAATACGTATCGTATACATTGGTATCTTGCGTGTATCGGTAGATCATTTATGACCAATGAAATATTTTGCATAGTTTGCTACCTACAATAATGTAAATCAAATAAAGTAAATAATTGAAATTTATAAAAAATAAATATGAAAAAAAAATATAAAAAAGAAGCATTTGTTATTATTCTATTTGTGTAAAACACTTTATTATTTTATTACGAATGTTCTTTAAATTTATTATTTATTATTTTTAGACCTCACAGATTAAATAATTTAATCTTAAGAAATACATTGTTTTATATTTAAGTTGATTTTATTTAGTACTTAATGAACAGCATTTATTTGTTTTCAGTAATATTTGCTAGATAGTATTAATTTTTAGAGAATAATGTAAATACTGATTAATATACATGACAATCATGAAACTATGTCAAAAGCTGAAATCCTAAAAATATCACTTTGTAAACTTAGAACCAGAATCATGCATTTTAATATTAAAATGAATGTGATTAAGATAATTTCATTTGGGATCAAACCATTTTTTATTACAAGAATAAATCTGTTTGGATTAAAGTAACTTGGTGGTGAATTCGTAAGTATAAATACTTAAGAGTATATATATATATATATATATATATATATATATATATATATATATATATATATATATATATATATATTAATGTTTAATTTTCAAGTATGTGCGTGAAACAGATTGCCTTAACATTCAAAACTAATATGAAAATAACACGAAATTAAAATTTTAGGAAGGAAAATAAAAACAAGAAAATTTTTTATTGCAAGTTTATTATATTTTAAGATACAGAGTAAATTGAAGTATTTGATTTTAATTTTTTCACAAATTTGAGTTGAATAAGATTGTAAAATGTTTTTAATATGTTAAACTCATAATTGATTTATTAACCACTATGTTAATGAATCAAATTTTTGAAAAAGGTATCGAGCAACAAATTTTTTGAAATCTAATGAAAATTAATAATGCATTATGAAGGAAAAGAAACATTTGAGTTTGCTAAAGAAAATTTACTTTTGTTAAAGAAAAATTCATGTATAGTTTTTTGAGCTTTTTTATAAGGTTCATTTGTTTTGTTACAGTGCAATAAATTAGATATCGATATTAATTGATTTTTCAATGAAAGAAACTTACTTTGAAGAAATATTTCTTCCAGAAAACACAAGTGAATTTTTTAAAATTATAAATTAAGTTTCTCAAAGATCTTATATAAAATATTCTGTATTAATTAAATTTTTAATTAGAATCAAAAATAGACAAAAGTGGCTCTTACAAAGCAAAGACGATTTTTTTGCACCAAATATGAGTTAAGGAATTTACACTGTATAACTATGAAGCATTTCCAGCTGGGAAATTATTGGTATACATCAAAAGATCGTAGATGTGCAAATGAAAATTTTGAGAAAATGTCTGCTTATTGCTTTTAAAAAAGTAATTACGTTTTTAAATTAAATTTATTTTACAAATAGGAATAATTTTTAATCAAATCCCCATTTCAAATATTCTTTCTATTTACAAGAAAAACAGATAAAACAATTCATATGCCGCAAGAAAGTAATTGAACAGAGTAAACTGATTTCAGGTTTATCTTTTTTTAAAACTAGTATTGTAATATTGAAAACTTGTACTTGTAAAATATTAAAGGTTATTTTTATCTATATAGATGAATTTGGTTTTTCTAATTATATTCAAATCTATTTATATTTTCAAAAGTTAAACTTATTTATGATGGTATTTACTTTTGATATATTTCAGGTGTTCAGAGTTCTTCCCAAAGTCAATCAGCAAAACATTCAGCAAGCTTGGACAACGGAGCAGTCAGTAAGAAATTAATTTTAAATTGGTTTAAAATAATTTCATTAATTGAAAGGTTAAAAAAATGAATCCTATCCTATCTTATGTTAGTACAATACTCATTTAATTATTTATCTAGAACTCTTCACAACAATTTCCAGGCATACTTATATACATTGCAATATCATTTTAGCGGATGAAACCTTTTTTTTACAATTTGAGTGGTAAACATTTTTGTGTTACAGCATTTGAGGAAAAAATAAGCAAACAAATAATTATAAGAAGTATCAAATATATAAAACAAAGCACATGTTAAGTAAAAGATATTATTTCACATCACAATTAAGTAAATTTAGAACCAATTCCAGTACAAAAAATAAATAAAGTGAAGCAAAAGAAGTATAGATTCATAAAAATTATAACACATTTTTGTGGATTAGAACTGTCTGCCAAACTCTACAGCATTCTGTGAAATTTCTTTTTTTTTCTCTAAATCAACTCACCTATTTTACACAATAATGGCACACCCACAGGGTGTCTCACTGTATATGTTGCCATCGCTTTCACTTTCTCTTGTAGCGCTAAATAGGTGGAATATCCTAAGTAGCTAGGATTGGAAATAAAAAAAATCACAAAACTGTTGTTTCTGATAAATAACTTCGTCCAGTTTATTTTTTATAAAAACAAAATAAAGGAATTTCTTTGTTATTTTGTTTATATATAATGTTATTATGTTTGTTTATTTTTATGATGGAGGAGAGCTTTTTCAAAGTTTCTTAGAAATCATGATTTTTGAATTTGTATCTTCTTTTTTCATATTCTCCATAAAAATTGATACTTTGAATGAAGACTTTTCTTTTTAGTTCCTCTGTTATTTAAATTTTAAAATTAAAACTTGAGCTTTAAAATTAAATCTTTTTATCTTTTAAATCAAACTATGTTGCAGATGAAGTACAGAATAAGAATTCCAGATCGAAAATAGTTCAAAATAGATATGAAAAATAATATGAATGATATGGAAAATATCAATAATGAATGAATATGAATGATATGATATGGAAAATAACGATTAAAAATTCTTTTAAATTCTGTATTTTGAATCACAATTAATAATTTTAAAATTGAGATTATTATTCTAACTAACTACATAGTATTCTAACTATCTACACAAAAGCAATTTTCGGAAACCAGATTTTAAACTAAATGACGTACACAAGGTGAACATGTATGGGATCCTACCAAGATTATTTCTCAAAACGGATCTGAAAAATCTATCAGTATGGACATTTCTTCAACATATTAATAAAACTATATGTACATTTTTGCATAAAGTTTGGGAAGTTGCAGTTACCTTTCAAAAGCTAAAAACTAAATTAATCACTTTTAAAATCGCATCAGTATCTAAAAATGTCAGCTCTAATTAAAACATTTATTACAACAATGTTCTGGTTTCATTAAAACTAAAGATTATAATTTAAATGGTTACGAAAATAAAATTTTTGTTTTGCTTTCCACTTATTAAATTATTTTAATGTTTGAAATAACGTTATATTTTGCTTTTTAATACTTTTCACTAAATTTTTATTTCCGGAAAATGCTTCATAGACACGTATATACATAGAAATATGTGTCTGTTGTATACTTGTATCAAACATTCTACAAATGCGAACATATTTATCTTAAAATTTAGGAACATAATTCAGAAACTAAAAGATATGAGAATCGGAAATAAGAATATAACTACAAATAAAGTTATCTTTAAAAATAATAATCACTAGCTACAATGAGCATATCAGTTGTGAAGATGGCTTAAATTGACAATAAATGATTATTGTGGAATCTTTCAAAGCTCCCTGATTGATTTTGGTGATATTAATAACTGTAACATTTGTAAAACTTAAGAATTTAAGTATTAACTTAAGGAAATTGAAAAGAAAAGTCTTTAGATACCTATTCTGGAGAATAAGAAAAATTTTGAAGAATAATGATTTTTAGTTATACGGATGTTGAGCCTTTGGATTGCAGGAAGTGCTTATGGGTTCTTATGGAAGAAAACAAGTCCACTTTAGATATTGTTAATGTTATGTTAACAATGATATTTTTTACCCGTAGTCTATTTCCGAAGCTGAAATCAATGCTTCAAACTAAATTACATCAATATTTCATTTATGAATCTGTACAATTATAAATCAAATTTACTTAACGAATAAATTTTTGCTTATGTTTTTCCAGAGGTACAAAGTTCTTCAGAAAGCTCTTCCAGGTCAAGTGAAATAAGATTACCTGACGGAGAAATAGGTAAGAAATAATTGATGAGAAATTAAAGGCAATTTATTAAATTAAAAACTGCTACACTTCCTTTAATAAGACAGTTGTAAAAGTTTAATAGCTTAATTTCATATTATAAACAAGAAAAAGAGTTTTAAATTCACGATTTCTAAATTCCTATTTTTGTTTCTTCTACATCAGGTTTTTGTAATCGTTCAAACTCGAAATGTTAAAACTTACTTTAAGCGTTTACATAATCCTTTAATTAATTTCATTGGAAATCCTATGCCTTTCCCCTTTTAAGTTGTACATAAATTATATTTATATTCTTATAACCCCTTTATATATATATATATATATATATATATATATATATATATATATTTTGTGTGTGTTGTTTCTGAACATATGTGTACTGTTAAAATTTTCTACATCAACAATCCCTTCAATCCTTAAAAAAAAAAAAAAAAAAAATTTGCAGGAGATGCACGCAAGCGAAAAGTAGTCTTTCTTAGTAAATCCCAGACATAAAAGAAGGTGTTGGGACCTAGGCTGGTCGACATAACATTTATACAAGGTGGGATAGAGCTTACATTTGCACTCAAATTTAAGGCCTCGAAGATGACCATTAACAAACCTAGAATATTGAAGAATAAGTGGAACAGCTTCTGTTAGCCAAGACCTAAAGCACGACTGGTTTTGCATCATTGGCTATTAGGGTTATCTGTTAAAATTGGAGTGGCCTTAATGCTGAGGGTAGTTCTATCAGGAGTGAAAAACGTCCGACGTACCTCACCCACTTCTTCTACCTGGAACACATTCCCTTACCCCGATGAATCCCATAATGGGACCTAAGGGGGTGTATAAATATATATATATATATATATATATATATATATATATGTACCCTTAGTGCACTTCATTACTTGAGAAAAACAGCTAATTGATTTCTTTATTATCCTGCACCATTAAAAACCAAAGACGTCCATTCCAATTAAAAAATATATTTTAATTCTTTGTTTTTGGATTGAATTAAAAATAAATGAAAGAACTAAACACTAATAGCTTAAGACGAAAATAAATTCACACACATATTTAGATACATACAAGTGTGGAATTTGCTCTTATGTTACATATATGAGTATGGATCTCAAAGACTAAATTTCTATATTATAATAAAATAGTAAATTTGGTATATAGATTAAATTTCTATACTTGAAATATGTGTTATATAGATAATGGATAGTTGAGAGCTGATACCAATATTCATTAAGATATTCCCCCTCATTATCTAAAAATTATCTTTTTCCATTGGGCCGATCAAATACGAATACCAGATTGTAGAATGATTCGTTTTTTTATCTGGTATAGCCGTCAAGCAATTTTCGTTTTTCATCAAGAAGTATATAGAAGACAATCCATTATATTGACTGAAATAAGCAATTGTCAAAATGTTTTTGATGGTTCTATACACTAGAAATCTTAAACTTACGCAGTTAAGCTTTACTTACTAATTCTTAACAAGTTTTGCAACAAATCTTGCGTTATCATAAAGAAATTAAAGAAGATGCAAGCTTTTTGTTGTAAATAGACTTTTCCAATTTGTTTCTTGCTTCAAGTACAGGAATTACTGCTTACAATATTCAGAAGCTCAATTTATATTGGAATCTTGCAGTTTTTAGCAGGAAAGATCCTTCCGAGTTTTATTACTATAATTTGTTTGTTGTAGTATTGAAGAGTTCGGAAAATTTCAAACAAAGTTATTTGCTTTTTGATTTTTCATAGATATCTCCATAACATATCACAGCATTCTTAAAAACGTTTTTGAGGAAAACAAATGTATTGCCCATTTTTAAATGATCCGCGTAGTTTAGTACACGTTTAACGTTATCCTTCTGACTAAATGAATATCGACTCCAATTTTTTGTTTTCTGAATCTTTTCTATTGCGTTTAACGATACGGTACTATTTTTTCTATTATTTTTGTTTGTCTTTTTGTGGTTGAGGTGCATTGTCTTTGCTTAATGAATGCAAATTCAAATGTTAACCCTTTCGAATGTGGTATTGCTAAATTCTCAATAACTAACATGAAAATCAAAATCTTTAAATGAAGGAAACTGATATTTGCTTTAGATATTTGATATGATTTCCTTACCAAGAAAAGAATGTGCTAATTGATATGATTTTTCCGAAAATTTTTCTTGATGAAGTTTGCAATGAATGCAGAACAAAACAAATGATGGATCGCATGACATTTTTGTTTTCGTTTTTTCTAATACCTGTGTATATATAATAATCTTGAATTGATTCTTACTGTACAGTAAATATTTCAGCTGTTGCTTTATTAATATAATTCATTATGTTAGAATTTACACAAAAATTGCCTTATGAATTTTTAATCAATTTGCGCGTTCTAAAATATTTTCAAGAATACGTTAGTCAAATATTCCTAATAACTTTTCTTTGAATTTGAACCTTTATTGCATATAACTATATACAATTTTTAAGCAAATTCTGTGCTTATATTTAAAGCTATATATAAACATTTATTTAAAAAATACAATTCTAATAACTCCATTTTGTAAAATGTGATTTAATACGTAAATTTTACCATTCTTAAATTAATTTTTAAATTTTATTATAAATAAAAAAAACATATTTCATTGTGAAATAACTTTGATTCTAAAGTGATCTCTACCTTTTAGAATGAATTTGAACCTGCGTATTTTCATTTTTGTGAATCAAACATATTTATTATAACATATTTAATCAATATTTATTATTTTTTAGTGCTTGTGAAGTCTTTTGAAAGCCAATCTAGAAAAAGTGTTGTATCTGATGATGATGGAAGAGTCGGTAAGAAATAAATTTTAAAGATGTCAAAAACAATTTCATAAATTAAAAAAGAACAATTTTCACAACCAATTTTAAAATTAAGTTTCTTTAAAAATGACAATTAATTATTTTCCGTTTTTAAAAGTTTCAAGCGTAAGATAAAAACACATTTAGAAGATTAATTTAGCTATTAGAATACTAAGCAACTTATTAATAAAATACCTAATTACTTCAATTATTAGCATTTGTAAACTTCAGTGAATTTCATTGCACGAATTGTTGTATGTAACTAAAATCTAAAATATTTTTTTCTAATTAAAAGGATGTATAAGAGCAAACAAAGTTATCAGATCTATCCTAAAATTGTGAATATATGAAACTTATTGTTTGAATTTTGTATATTCATCATCATTCTGTTTCCCTAAAAATGGTATCTAATTTATTCTTGCCATATAAATTTAGTATTTAAAATTTTATCTTTATCTTGAAATAAAAAACTAATTACTTTTTACAATTATGCAGTTAGTTTTATATTTAAATGCCTTAATGATTTCTTATTGCAATAAGCAATTATTTCTGACATTTAAGAGTTCGCAAGAATATTTGGTGTAAATATCAATATTCACCATTAAAAAAAACATCATTCTTCGTACCTGAGATCAACAGAATGAATATTCCTTTATTGCATAAATATTTTAAAATGTGTTTTTCATTTTCTTAGCTTAGAACCATCAATTTCTTCCTTAAATTGAGATTTTTGTATAAAGTAATGTTTGTCAAGTTTTAGTGAGAAAACAAAATACATTGGTTATCATTTGTTGAAGTAACAGGTTAAAACCTTCTTACCTATAACTTCAACAAATGATACACGATTACGTTACTAGCATTCTATGTTTTTGAAATCGAGTTTTTTGTAATAAAGTTCGATATGAAATGTACGAAGTAAATAGGGAATATATAAGTACTGCATAATTTAGTATTGGAGTGACTGCGCAACGCTATTTCATTTTGCTTTTGTTTCCGCGAACACATCTGATTTAAGTTAAACTATTGATATTGATAAATTACATTGTTATTTAATATACAAATCACATTTTCTCTACAAAGAAGTCGAGAAATAGAATTTTACAGTATATTTTGTGAAAGCATAAGTTTCTACAAAATTATCAACATTTCTTCATGAATATATTTTATCTTTACTTGAACATAGTTTAGCACATTTAACTTCCTTCTCATATTTTGAAATATGCATCAAATTAAGCTACTTTTAATCATCATTAATCAATTTAACACAATGTTTCATTAAAACTTCGAGCCCTTAATTCTATTAGCAAATTATATTAACGCATATGAAAATATGTGAATAGAGTTTCATGAACAAATATGTAAAATGAAGACGAATAATTTTTTTACAAAATGTTATGTTTTTCTTTATTTTAAACTCATAATTTTGTTTGTGACTCTACTTACTAGAAAACGAAATCAAATTAATTATAAATCATTTAAATTCAAAAAATAATAATATTAAACTGATTTCATGTTTGAGTTTGTAGTTGGATAGGTATAAAATAAAATTTTAAACACTAATATTGTTGAAAAGTGGAAATTGTGTGAGTTAAAAATAAAATTCCTTATTTTTGGTTAAACTTTCAAATACCTCTAAAATGATGTTGAATATAATGATTCAAGTACATTTGATTTCTGTGAATCATTTATTCTCTTAAAATTGCTATGAAATTCACAATTAATATTGGTAAAATGTCCCTAATAATTTAAATTTCTTTTAAGGAATCAGTAGAAAAATAATTAAATTAAAAATAGATATTTCCTAAACTAGTGTCAATTGCGTCACTCATTAGGTAGCTAATAAATCAAACAATAAATCATATTGAATTTTATATTAAAATTTGAGAGAATCAGTTCTATAAATCCTTAGTTTTAAAATAAAATATTAAATTAGGAATGCGTTAAGTTTAATTTATTTTATTTTAGGCTCAAATTTTAAATATTTCTAGAACGAGAATTTGAATATAATGATGAGAAATGATTACACTTACATCAATATGTTTTCTAATTTGTAAGTGAAAGGTATATAATTAAAGCATATATATTTTAGCAATGGAACGTGCTGGGAAGAATGCAGTTGGAAAAAATGCAGTACATATAGACTAATAAAATGGTAAGAAAATAACTTAAGCATCTGAAAATATAAGGAATTGTTTGAATACGTAGTTTGATGAAATGAAAAGAAAAAAAAAACTAAAACATTATTTAAGAGATTAAACTTATATTTTTATCTAAGGAGCAAATATTTATTGTTTTCAATGAACATGAATGTAATTAAATTATCCTAAGAACTTGTAAACCCCCGTTTTAAATTAAATTGTATAAATTAAAAAATATTAAATATTTGCAATTTGAAAATTAATATGTCAGTTAGTTTATTTTATTTTGTGCAGTTTATATCACAAATTTAGATTCTATGCACTTTATTGTCATGATGAAAATTAATTCAAAATTCGAAATAAATTTCAAGGGAGAAATTCAATTAATATCTTAATAAGCGAAGCAGCCCCCTTTAATTTTAAAAACAAATTCATCGTAATTTCCAAAAATACTTTGCTGTTATTTATTTTAGATAACATTATTGCTTAAATTTTCTCCTCTTTATTTTTTTCAATTTTATTATTTTAAAAATTATCGCTTATTATATTTAAAAATTAGAAAGAATAAAATAAAATATTCAACTTTTGCATAACCTTTAAAATGTTCATACTAAACATTGGATTTCAAAAAAAATATCAATTTTATTTTAAAATGTTTTTTATTTTATCATTCTTAATGTCTAATACTTTAATTTAATTTCATGTGTATTTTTTTCCATTATTTACTTCACATTTTATTTATTTGTAATAATTAAATATTTCGAATAATTGAAAACTGTGTATAAAATTATTATATGAGCAATAAGAAAATTGTATATGTTAATTGCAGAATAGCAAAATATGCTTATTTCCAAGTTACACTTTCTGATAAATTAAATTTCAGAAAATAAATGTGACAACAGTTTACTTAACTATAATAGTTTAGCAACAAATTTATATGATTATTATCAAATATAATATATAAAACTAGCCATATAAATTTGTGATGCATTATAAAATTATAAGTCTTCATGTGTTTCTCATTTATATAAAGCATATACATATTAATTGTCAATTTAAGAGTACTTGTGAAGTTGTAACAAAGTTTCAGTTAAAATGATAAATGCAAAATTGTGTTAAAAATGGATTTTTTAAATGCGTAGAACATTTAAAAATATGTGTACACGATGCTCATGTAGGGATTATTATTTTTAGAGTGTAATATATGTAAACTTTAATGATATCAGTTCAAAGATTTGTTTTGATAAACACTCAATAGAATTACAGAACTCTTAAAACCTGTTTAATCACATTTTGGTCTTTTGTATGATGAATGCAACATCGTATAAGTCAAGTACAGATACTCTATTTTAAACACATTTAAAAATAAGTATTTACAAAGTCTTTGCATTGATTATTAACATAAAAGTGAAGTTTATGAAACTTTTAATGAAAGCACAAGGGATGTTTTGGTCTATGAAAATGCTTAGTATTTTTTGCATTGTAAAAATTTTCCCTTTTGTTGACAAAAGTACTCTTAGAGAAATGTCTTAGAAGAAAGGAAAATCAAGCAACCGTGTTATTACAAAACAAATCAAAACAAAAAATACCTTTTTTTTTGCATTTCTAATACTTCTGCTAGCATTAGCCAACATAAACAACTTAACATAGAATTTTAAGAAAATTTATTGTAGTTTCAACGTTTTAAATATGTGAGCAAAATGTCTGAGCCAATTTCAATATGTTTTTCTCTATTCCGAATTCCCATTGATGAAAGAGATGTGAATGAATATATAAATTAATCACCTTATGTAAATGGCGTCAAACTAACAGCGAGAGCCACAAAATGCATAACTTAAATAAGTATTTATATGGTAAAATTTTGCCATTTAGAATAACCTTAAACTATTGGAATTTTAAGTAATACATATAAAATAGATTCAAAATGCATCATTTAATTAATATATTTTACATACATATATTTGAGGCATACTTACCATATATACATAAGCAAATATATTTGTTTACATATATATGTGGATCTAGTCTATAATTAATAAATTAATGTAAATACTAATATTGATTTTTTAAATATTAGAAATTAGTTTCTTATACTGCTGTGTATGAACTTTAAAATTATATTTTTCTTCATAAGTTATAAATAATGTTATTCATTTATGCAGATTTTACATCATTTCTGAAACTCTAGAAAACTAATAAAAGGCAACGATGAAGAATTTTTTTTATTTTGTAAAATATATATTTGCAAAAAGTTTGTAGATTTATGTACTATTAAAAATAAATATTCTTCAGAATAATTTGTCATTGTTATTTTTAAATAAATTATACTCTATA
>JAPDSC010124537.1:0-10008 GCA_026290005.1 Latrodectus geometricus | reverse complement strand
TGAAAATAGTGTCCTGAAAAAAAAAATTCTGTACTCCGACCCCTGCAGTTGTTATTATGAATGAATGTATATAATCAAATTTTTATACGCACTTGCTTTTGTTGATCACGCACTCTCACACTTGTTCCTGTTTATCACGCACGCATTTAGTATTGCTAACAAATAAAAATAAGTGAATATATATCTAGTATAATACACTAGTTACCAAAAGTTATGCAAAAATCTCAAAAATAGCGATAACTCTCCCAAAAATTAACCAATCTCAATAAAATTTGAATATGTTGGTAAGTAAAAGAAGCTAAAAAATATGACATAACGTAAAATAATGAATCTGCTGTTGGACTACGCCATGTACGAGGAACGTAAAAAGGAATGTCTCAGAGCAAGACAGGTATTGTCTTTTCGCGTCTGAGTTTAGAAATCTGGTATAGTGAAATCGTTAACAAAAATTAGCTTCCAGGCATGATTTGACAGAAAAATTTTGATGGCGAGTTATTAAGAGACTAGAGGCAGGTCAAAGTAAAATAGAAGTGGCTAGATGGCTGAATGTGTGTCCGTCTGTGATTTATAGACTTTAGCAACAATTTCTAAGCATGTGTTCGGGATCAAAGAGGTTCTGGCAAGCACGGCTACGCTCTACCACGAGTGCCAATGACTGACATTTGTCATTATGCTCACGAAGGAATAGAACCGTAACTCTGGTTGAACTAAGATACTCCCAAGAATACTTACAGAAGGTTGGTATTCAGATCAACCGTGTGTCGAAGGCTTCACGAACGTGGTCTTTATGCTAAGCGACCAGTCATTTGCGTCCCGCTCACGTCACGCAATAGGCGATAGTGTTTGCAATGGGCTCATCAACATGTCCACAAGACGAATGATCAACATAGCACATATAAAATATTTTATTTAAAGAAAAATTTGCATGTACAACAAATTCAAAAGTACACTTAAAATGTGAAATCAAAATTATATAAGTGTTATTTAAATTTCTTAGCATAACTATATGTTAAATTGTGGATGACTGAAATTTAAAATTTTTGTATTACATTCCGATGTAAACATCAGTTTTTTTTCTTGAAATATCTTGCTTAAAATATATTTTATAAAATGGTAAAAAGAAGGTTCATCATTACTTAAAAGTGAAGGCTTATCATTGAAGTTAATTCAAATTCTTTTTCAAAGAAATTATCAGAATTAATCATAGTCATTTCTAAATAATGGGGAAAAGTGTTATATTTTTGTTTAGGCTATACGTCTATTGCTATGAATTGCTGACAGCTTTTAGAGCTTCTTATTTTGTGACACCCTAATACAACCCACTGTTCATGAAAAAGTTTTAACTATATATTAAAAAATAAAACGTTTAAATGTAATATCAGATTGGAATATCTGGGTGGAATTTGTATATCAGAGTTATTTATTCGCAGTCTTTATTTAACACTTATTCCTAAATACTTGATCCCTTTTCTTTGTATTTCAAAATTAAAAAACGATCACGAAAAATTCTATTATTTTTCTCAACATTTCACTTAGGATGACAATTTTCAAATTAATGATCATTATATAATAATCATTTATCATGAAACTTTCATGGATATTTCTTTGTAACTATAATTTGTAACTTTGTAACTCTTTCTCTATTCTTTGTAACGATTTCTCGCTCTTTATTTGTTGAATTTTCACGTTTTTTAGTTATCTACACTGAGAGAACAAAATCCGATTAAATATAATGTAATGACGGGCCTGGACTCTACTCTTCAACAAAGTGGTGATGTTTCCAAGTTATATTGGACGGCGAGGAATCGCATGTCCTGACCACTTTCATGCTCCCCCTCTAACATTTTAAACATTGAAATATTAGACTTTTTTAATCTTTTGATATTTTAGAATTTTGATTGTTTTATGTTGGTTTTTACCTTTTTTTTCTTTTATTGTAATTTAAATGTGTTTGCGAGTGGCCAGATGTTGATGGATTGGGTTCTTTTTAGCCATATGTTACAACAACATAATGTAATGAAATCGATGAATAAAGAAAATAATAATGATAAATAAGAACTAAATGAATTATAAGAAACTAATTTTATAAAGGTAGAGAAAATATTTTTAAACGCATTCTAATATATTTCAAACTGACTTATGAAAATAAATGTTCAACTCCGTTAATATAAGAAAATATAGCTCCTTTAATCTAAAAAGAAAGGTCCTTTAACTAACTTTAAATGTGTAATCAAAATGGTAATTCACATTATGTAAGTAATAACGTTGAATAATATTTTTTATGTAATTCAGGGTTCATGGTATCAAGGGACTACGGGTAGTGGATGCCTCAGTCATGCCTACTGTACCATCTGGAAACACCAATGCCCCAACCATCATGATTGCTGAAAAAGCTGCTGACATGATCAGAGAGAGTTAACAGCTCTTATGATTGACAAATAATTTTTGATTGGATAAAAATAAATTTTTTATGCATTTATAACTGTGTTGGTAATTTATTTTCGACATAAATAATTTATAATAGAGACTTTATGACGTAAGTTATTTCTCGCATTTTTATAATTTCTCAATATCATTCATTAAAAAACAAAACTTCTATTCATTTTCTGCATCTTCAATTTCATTGGAATAAAAATTAATAATTAAATAAGGTTACACTAAGTCAAAAACTAACTTTGTTTAAGAGAAACAATACTGCTCAATAACTTGATGCCGACGTAGTACAGTGGGTGATCGGTTACTGAACACAGTCTGTTACAAGACTATATAAAAAAGCAAATTAACTCTGCAGGTAACATCCGAATGAGGGAATATCTGCGGAAAGAATCAACTGGCAAGAGGTGAGAAAATTTTGAAGTTTAATCGGAAGCAACATAATTCAAGAGAGATGAAAAACGATTTTTGGTAGGTTGTGTTTGACAATTTGCACTATATGCTCCGAGAACCGAGAAGTGTTCATTCGAATTCGTTTTAGTTCATTATCCGAGTATGAGTTTTCTGAGCGAATACAAAAATCTATCGTGAAAGTGTTCGTTGACCGATATTTTGCACTTCGAACTGCTCGTTAACTGATCAACCACTATATTGCTTTTACGTTCTCAACTGAGTGGGAAGTCGCTTTGCGTAATGTGTGCTCGTTATTCGTAATCGCACATAATACATGCTTGTAATAGTGTGTTAAAACAAAGCAAAAGTGACTCAAAAGTATTAAAATTTTCGGGTATAAAAGTTGGAAATTATTCGCTTGAAGTAAATTACATTTATTCATAAGCAAGGCAAATATTTTATAAATAAAATCTTGCAAGTCGAAAGGCTAATTAACATAAAACAAAAGGAAAATAATTCCTACACAATTACTTTTACATTATTTTGAATTTAAAATTCAAGCACAAAATTTAAACAAATTAAAAAAATACTTTGTTTGATTTTAGTAGCATTACGCAAGCATTTATATACTCTAATTGTAAATATAACCGCATAAGACCTTGTAGTGCTTTTAAGATGTAAAATAAAGTTTTAACTGAGTCACACTCATTAATATGAATTTCTTTAATACTTTCTTGATCCAGCATACTAAAATATCAGATAAATGGGTTGATAAGTGCGGCGTCATTCATATTATAAACCTGATTTTTTTTTAAATCCAAAAGATGTCTTTTAGATTAGCTGATAAAATGTTTCAAATGATTGATGTTTCAATGATGATGTTTCAAATGATTAAATGTTTCAAATGATAGTAATATCTGTGAATAAATATACATATTAACAAATTAACATATGTTTTTAGTACCAATAAGACAGAATATTGTTCTAACAAGTTCAATAAAATTAAAAATTTCAAATATTTTTAAATTTTGCTATGATATTTAATTTTTTGATTAAAATTTTATTTGATTTAGTAATTATGTTAATTAATAATCTTGAAGATGATTTTTAATACACTTAAATATTTAAAGACATGTGTTAATTTGCACAAAAATGCATTTACAATTGACTGTTAAAATATATATTTCACGTGCAATTTTAAATTTAAAGATTAGATACATGTAAAATATATTCATTTATCGATTTAAGCAATTTCCTTCAATAATTAACATCAGCTTTCAGTATTAGATAAATGTTTATATATATGTGCTTAGTTCTTCATAAAATAGTTAATGAAGAATGGCGCTCAAATCAATATTTTTAATACAAATTCAATTTATAATTGAATTATATGAACTCAACTTAAAAAGTTATATCAAATTATCATTGTTTTGTTTTATTTATAACACATGAAATAATTTATTTAAAGATTTACATTATTATTAAAGTTATTTATGAAGTAATAAAAATGTATTAAGTTATTTAAATTAAAGTTATTTAAAATATTAAAAACGTATATAAAAGAATAACTTCTAGATATGTTTATAAATTTCTAATAACCATTCCCACCATCATGTTAGGAGAAACATTTGAAGATAATAAGCTATGATCTAAAAATATATTACTGTTATCTAAACAACAAATACAGCTTTTTTTTATAAATACTTATTTTACTTTAAAAACGAAAAAAATATAAATTTTTGAACTTTTATTCGGATTAGAGAAGATAGAATTCATTTCATTTATTAAAAAAATGTATGCAATTTATTATGAAATAACTATTTATAATGTCATGATGAGAAATATTTAAGAAACGCAATCATATGATAAATGCAATTGAAAATTTTACTGGAAATGTTGGAGCATTCGAAAAAATGTCATCAAACTTTGGTACAGGACAGCTTTATTCTAAAATAGATTTTATGACATTAGCGCACTGAATTAGGCTAGAATGCAAGTTCTAAGATGCTAACAGACTAGTAACCTAACGAGGCAGAACGAAGAAAGAAAAATACATTAAAGACGGTTCTCATTCTTTAAAAACTGTCATCCTCTCATTTTTTAAAATTTTTATTGTATTTAGTATCCATTTTTTATTCATGAAATAAATATGAAATTATTTCTATTTTCACTTCATGAATACGGAAATAATTTCAAACCAGCTAAATAGCTCTACGAGTGCTTGTATGTAATTATCCAAGGTACGTAACTCCTTTAGAAGACCAATGCATATTTTTTGCAGCCAAATGGAATCAATGAATTACTACAACAATTGTGATATTTATGACTAAAAAAAAGTTATCAGTGATACCGGTAAGCACAATACACTGAATTAGTAATGAAATGTACACATAGACACCACGACTCTGTTTTCTTCTATCAATGCAATCTCTAGATTCATGACCAAAGTAGCATTGATAATATATATATCAAGTATATTGAACTTTATTAAAGAAAAGATTAATTAACATGTGTCAAGAGTAATTTTGTGATCTGATAATAAACTTGTATTTACCTTGTGATCCCAAAGTACATCCAATCTGCTTCAGAATATCATGAAATTTTCCACTTCTCATGATATCAAGGTCTAGATAAAAATTTCATGGCAATTTAACATTGATCTGTATATCAAAAAAGGTCTTTCTTTTAAGAGACTATATTGTATCCAGGAGCAGTTGGTCATATTTTTGAATCGATGGATGATAATTCTTGTATAAATGAGCTTGAATTAAAATCGAGTGTAATGTAATTGTAGGTAAAAAGTTATCAATCAATTTCTCAACTTGACTTTTGTTCCTAACAGTAAATCTTTTGAATATTTCCTTCAGCGTAATTGCTCATGTTTTACCTCTCCGTAGAGTTTTTACGTCAATATGTAAAAACTAATTCACAGAATTAAGGGTATTTACTTAACATTGACATAATTGATAATATTATAAGGTGCATGTGAGAGTTTAACTTGCATGAAGATGAAGAAGGCTTACACATTCTAGAATTGTCGATTTTTGTTTGCATTGATTTTAAATTTCTTTATATTTTTAATTTATGATTGTAATTTGCTATTATTTTCTAACTTATTATATATCAACATTGTTTTCACATTTGTAACTAATCTATTACTTTGTTTTGTAAATAAATAAATTTGCCACTTCCTTGGGGCACTCCTCCTAAAGCAGTATTTATCAATTGTTTCTCATAACGCTCATTTACTTTACCTGCGAAAGCGAGTATGTTGCGATATTTGGAGGTACTGATGCTAAAGAAGACTTTTTCAAGTCATAACTTTATCCACAGTTATCAACATATACTGTAGAGGGGTTTTTCTTTTCTACAAAACTTTTTACCTTTATAATGTGTAAAATTGTTTACATTTTAAGAGAAAGAGTTGATTTTGCATGTTTTTTTGATGTATTGTTACTGACCAGTTATCTTTAAAATCTTTGTTATATTTTTTGGGGCGTTTTTGAAAATGCTGATATTGATATTTAAACTTTCTTCTATCGTGACATTTTCACTAGATTTGAAAATAAATTTAAAAACAAATTTAAATCTTAGGTTACTATTAAATTATAAGTGATTATAATACAACTAAGAACACACACACACAAAACAGAAGTTTTCTATTGTTCAAACAAACTTAATGTTTAAATATATTTTTTATCTTATTATAAAACATATTATTAAAAACGTTTACAATAAAATTGTAAATATAATCAATGATTTATTTTCATTTATTACAAATATTTTTATTTAAAGCAAAATAATTTTAAATGATTTTCATTTCAAATTAATATCACAAATTCTTTTGAAACCTTTTCTTGCTATTCCTGTTAGCTTTTAAATATAACAAAACTTGATTTTCGATTGCTATTTTTAACTATCGAAATTTGCATCTGTGGTTTTCAGACTCGCAGTTACTTAAATTTAATGTGTTATCCCTTTATTATGTTTCTATTTTTGCTTTCATGGCTTTGAGCGTTATTTGGTGATTGTATTATTGCACTGGATGAAGAAAAATTCACGTGATTTGGGATTGACCAATCCTATAGAGACCTGAATCCATTCGTCTTCGTCCTATAAATTTTAATCTAGGACAAGAGGAATGCTCGATATTTAAAGAGAATGTCTGAGATCGACTATCAGAAATGAGATTGATGCATTTGATTCTGACATACTCTAGGACGCTATGACATAGTTTCGGGATCAATTTTATAATATTGCTAGAAACTGTAGACATATCAAACTTTTTGTATATTTAATGCCATTCATATCTTTGTTCATTAAAATAGGTTTCATATTATCGACTTTTGGTATCATATTTGTTTATTGGGAAATATTACTAATTAGTAATTACTGTCTGCTTTACTTTTGGATCATACTGTATATGCTGCATGGTAAATGAGATATTATGCTATTCCATTAGATTCAATTATACTAATGAGTTCTTTTTTTTTTATCTTAGGCTGAACAACAGTAGATTTTTTTTTGTTTGTGGTATAATATTTAAAATTCAATAAGCCGGGTTTACCCTGTTGAAACATTGCTTTATTTTGTTTGAAAAATTTGCAAAAAAATCCTTAGATTTGCAAGAAAGTATGTTTGGCTTTTGTTTATAAATCTAACCTTTTCTTTAATCTAAAATTGCTGCCTTACTAATTCAATAATACTTTTGTTTATTTTATTCTTAATTATAATGTCAATATCTTGATTCTACTAATTATATTTTACTATATACTAAGTTAGTTAATTTATAAAAATTATAATTAAATGGCCATGGTTTCCCGTAGAAAATGTGTACTTAGATTAAGGAAAAATTCACAATTTGAAAGAATAATGATATTTATTATTTTTAAATAATTTGTTTATATTTTTTCATCACATTGTATTAGATAATAAAGTGATTTTTGAAGAATAGATCAGCTAAAACAATTGAAATGAAGTGTGGAGCTTTTGAAAATTCCTATATATTATATTGAGACACATTTTTAATAAATTTCTTAATAGATAAACAATTGGTAGCGTATTGGAGAAAACAAAAACTCATTTGTATCAGTTTTTTAAAACCAATATTTTCTAAAAAATGGGAAAAAATATTCTTATTTTTTTTTAACAAATTATACTGTGGAAACTCAGAAAGGCAATATCATGTTGAACATTTTTTCTAAACCTTAGCGCTGAACTATAGATGATATAGAAGCAAATATGATAGCATTAATATATAGCTGTAATAGAAGCTTTTTTTTGTACCACATGTTTTTATTCTCAAAGAGGAGCCAAGATTTGGAACGAAGTGCATTTGGGGCTAGATAACTTTAATGATTTTAAAGTAGAGTCTATTTTAAATAATTACATGCCCTGTAATTTAATTTGAAAACAAGAATAGTCTAAAGTTAGTTAAAAACCAATAACCTGGTATAAGTGCCATTTTCAGTGCAATCCTAAAAATACTTTGGCAGATTCACTGAAAGAGGACTTTATTTAATAGATTAGATATATGTATACCTTACAATAAAAGCAACTGGAAATCAAATCATTAAATATTCTGGTTTTTAATCTTTTCCTACTTATAAAATTTACAATTTTTTATTTTTGTGGAAGTGTTTTTATCCTCATAAAGGAATGAAAAGTATACCGACTTTTAACAATTTTATAAGTAAAGAGAGTTATCAAACATAGAATTCAATTGATTTGTTTTAAGTTAATTTAATCCTGAGACTGCATTTTGTGATACAAAAATTATTTCAAATATTTTTGATAAACATATTTTTCAATATATACTGTTTTATGTGCAAAACAATTGAACCTGTTTTCAGGTTCAAACTGCAGCTTCCATCAGAAGAAGATTTTAATACTTTTTTGCATATTTGCTTTTCTTCATTATATTGTATATAAAAATATCTAAAGTATATTCTACTTTTCCTTTCCTTGTTTTAATTTTATATTTTGTCTTTTAGCTAATAACTAGATGAACTTTTGAAATCTTGATATATATTATGCAATGGTAAAATCTAAACGATACCCTTCTGTTCATACTGAATACTTTGAATATCATCTGGCATTTCTGATCCCCTTCTGTTCATACTGAATACTTTGAATATCATCTGGCATTTCTGCTGAAGACTCATTGTTTTATCTTTTATTTAATCATCGCATAAAACCTACGAGTTTGCAATTCATGATTACATGGCTCCGATATTGTATAGATTTCTTTCTTTTTGATAGAGAAAATGTTCAGCTGTTACGTTATCCAGCACGCTCTCTCGATTTCTTAGTGATTCTGATTTCTTACTTTTGATTATTACATATTGTTGCCGAATGATTGGGTAGTCATTATACTCCTGTTACTACGGTAGCTGGATTATGTTGAAGTTGCATGAGTAGCTACTTAAATTTAATACCCAATTACAGTTTGACTCTATACTTAAGTATATGAATATGATTAGTGATGTAATAATAGTCATTATATATATATATATATATATATATATATATCACTTATGCTTTAAATTTATGAAGTTCCTAATTAAATGCAATATTTTAATTTGAAAGAAATAACGAGAGGCCACATTAAAATTGGCTCCTCTGACAGTTCAATTAGAAAATTTAGTACATTTTAGGTTAATTTCAAATAAATTTTAAAATGAAGAAATCTCAGAAATTTTACAGAGGCATAATACAGAAAGAAAATTAAAAAATATTCGCGATATTATTTTCCTCGTGTGCCGCCCACCTAGTCTAGTGGTTAGCGTAACTGACTACGGATGGGGAGGACCTGGGTTCGAATCCCGGCTCGGGCATGAATGTACTTTCTCTTTCTCTCTCTGTGTTTCTTGTCCTTTCCCCAGATGATGGATGAATGTGGCCCGCCCTATAAACGGGTTTGTGGTGGTGTGACGTGGGCGATGCTATTCGTACCTCAGTGACTTGGTTTACATGTGCCCACCAGGTAACAATAAAATGAGTAGAAGTTTCCGGCTTTGTTGCGGCAAATGGGCTAATGTTACTTACTTGCTCAAGGGTGCCCACCGTTAGAAATAAAAAAAATTCTTCGTGTTTAATTGTAAATATAAGAACAATTCATTAAATCAAGTTTTATAGAGTATTGGAGTAAATATGTGTTTCTTTTGTTACAAACATTAATTC
>JAPDSC010124533.1:0-73350 GCA_026290005.1 Latrodectus geometricus | reverse complement strand
TTTTTAACAACATTTTCTGCTTATTATTCTATGTGGTAAATTTTTTTAGGCTTGTTGACTGGTTGGATGAATATAACCCTGGCTCCTTCCGACAGGCTCAAGTCAGTTTTGCATCTCGCATTCCTAATGCTATTCCCCTGGGAGATGCTGCTACAATGTCCCATCATATGTATATGTACTCTCCACATGCTGGTCTTGACCTGCGCTTGGCAATAAGTGCAGCTGTTTCAGAACAAATGATTAAAGAAAAAGCTGATAAAAATAATGAAACTGATGCCACACAGCCAATGGTGGATTATGCTCAATGGAAACGTACTGTCAACAAACATCTTTCTCAATATTGTGCTCTGCGTTCTACTACTCCTACTGTTTGCATGCTGACTAAACATAGCAATGGAAGCTTAAATTTGTGGCATGTATCATTTGCTGATACATCTCAGTATACTCAGGTGAGAGGAAAATTTTAACAGTAATTGACTTAGCACTAATAAAATTTAGTTTTGATTATTATGTTTATATTTCACCTAACTCATAGAACCAAGTTTGAGTTCTGTACAAGAAAATATTTTGATGCAATGAGACATATTTGTACTTATTTCTAGTTTTATAATCCATATTGAGTATATATGCACATACACACACACATATACAGGTGATTATCAAAATAATGGAAACACTTGTGAATAAAAGAGACATTTAAGAATTTGCTTCGTAAGAATTAAAATATAATCTTGGCTACCAGATTCTTTTTAATATAAAAAATACATATTAGATAGTATGAGAGAGCTTAGTAGAGTTGTCTACATTTTGAATTTCTGTCAGAAACATAAAATGTCAGACCTCACAGATTTTTAGGGAGACCAAATTGTAGGAACCTGACTAGCTGGAGCAACAGTGACCAAAATATCCCAGCTTTTAGGCATTTCTAGAGGTACAGTGTCTAAAGTCATGACAGCATACACACAACATGGAAAGACAAGCTCAGCAAAACAAAATAGTGGACGGAAGAAGAAATAGAGTGAAAGGGACCAACAAGTATTAAATGAGATTGTAATGTCTAAAAAGAAAACAACTGCAGCCAAAGTGACCGCAGAGCTCAATCAGCACCTGGATTCTCCAGTATCAATTATTACAGTTAGGAGATACCTTCATAAAGAGAACATCTATGGCAGAACAACAATTCCCAAGCCACTTGTCACAGATGCTAATGCCAAATGAAGTGTAGAGTGGTGTCACAATCACAAAAGCTGGTCAATGGATAAGCGGAAGACTGTTATTTGGTCAGACGAATCATATTTCACACTTTTCCCCACAACTGGTGCATGTCTGGAGAACACCTGCACAAGCGTATGATCCTGATTGCCTTCTTCCAACTGTCAAGCAAGGAGGTGGATCGGTCATGGTATAGGCAGCCATGTCATGATTTTCTGCTGGTTCAATCGTAACCCTGAAAGGAAGGTTCACTGAGAAGAAGTATAGAGAAGTTTTAGCTGACCAGGTTTATCCTATGATGCAAACTTTGTTTCCTTCAGGAGATGGAATTTTCCAAGATGATAATGCCCCCATTCATGCAACCAGAGTTATCCAATCATGGTTTGATGAACATGGGGATTAAGTGGAACATCTACCTTGGCCCGCACAGTTCCCAGTCTCAATATAATTGAACCATTGTGATCTATTTAAGAGCCTTCAATCCGGAATTGATAATCTCCACCTGCATCTCTCACGTAACTTTTATGATATCTCCATGAAGAATGGTACAATATTCCTCTAAACACTGTTCAGATTTTGCATGATTCGATTCCCTGGCGAATCCAAGCTATATTACATGTCAGAGGTGGTCCTACACCATATTAATAAAGGATCCCTTCAAAATCTTGGGTGTTCTCATTATTTTAATAACCACCTGTGTGTGTGTGTATATATATATATATATATATATATATAATTAGACTTTTAATATATAATCTGGACTAAATGTTTCTTTGCTTATTTTGAATAATACATTATCATGGGTTATAATCTCTTTAAAAACTTAAAAATTATTTTAATAGTTAAAAAATTGCTAATAAATTCTGAAGTTGTATAGATATTTTTTGATTTCAAATTTCCTCTAGGTACTTAGCATAGGACATTATATGCGTGTGTGTGGTCATCGATTTCGTATTAATGACATCACTTGCCATCCGGTTCTTCCTCTGCTGTTGACCACATCCCATCATAATATACCTGATAGAAATCAAAATGATTCTGGTGCAGCTAGTCCTACTGTTCCTACAAGTCCTTGCTGTTGTGTATCCCAGCCTATGGGATTTCAGTCTGGTTTCTGCAGTGAGCTTATTTTATGGAAAGTGGATCCTGTTGGACCCCTTTCTAAATCTGGTGGAGTTACAGAATTAGCAAGAATCAACTCGCCTGAAACAGCAGCATTTGCTAATGTTGCTTGGATACCTACTTTGCTTCCTAGGTAATACCTGTCTCATCAGCAACTTTTTGGTTTTAATGTTTCACCTGAATTGTTCTTTAATTTTAAGAAAATATAATTTTTCATACATTTTAAGAATTACTTGTTATTGTAATAATAAAAATAGTTGTTAACCTATTTTCTAAGCCCAGCTGGCAGCCAATTGGTTAGTGGCAGCCTATGGTTCAACAGTTTGTGGGTTCAAATCCCACCTCAGGCTTGATTGTTTGTAGTGATTTGGAATCTGCTTTGAACTCTAAATTCCAGTCTAATTAGCCCTTGTGTGCAAAAAAGGACTGTTGAGTGACAAACCAAATCAAACCTGTTTTTTCAAACATGTAGTCAAAATGTATATTTAACATTTTAAGTTTAAATTTATGGAAATGTTACAATTACCATTTTTTATTTTTATAAATAATGTAATAATTTTGTTAAGAAATAATATTTTTATTTTAAGAAAAGCCTGAAATATCATATTATTTATAATTAGATTAAACAGGAGTTTTATGCTAAATATTAGGTAATAAATTCCAATTAAATTTTTACCTTGTAAATTTAATTTGGAATGTATTTTGTGATAGTTCCATATATGAGTTTGCAAATCAAAGATTTAAAACAAACTTATTGAACATCATGATTTTTTTTTTTTTTTTTATGATTTCTTCTTATTTTTTTTTTTTTTTTTTTGTTAAAGAAAAACTATAATAAAAGTATTTTTTTATTTTAGCACTACTCAAGGAAGTATTTCTAATTCACCAAGTGCTTGTTTTGTGGCTTCTGATGGACTTCAATTGCGAATATATCAAGCTGTTATTGATGCAAGAACTCTATTAGCTGAAATTTCCAGTTCATCTAGAAGAAGCATGACACAGGTTAATTTTCTTTATATGCATATTACTCTTTTAATACATGTGTTACTTTAACTTATTTACTTATTATCAACTTAACCAAATTTAACTGAATTCTGACATTCGCATACAACTGATGTTAAATCACATACAATCATAACTTGATGTTAAAATTAGAATGCTATATTTATATTAACATTTTTAATAGGACATGAGCCAGAGTACTAGCACATCATCTGGTTTAGGTTATCGCCATAGTACTCTACAAGATGCTTTTAAAATTGTTAGTGAGCAGTCAACATCAAGACCAGGATGTGTTATTGAGCTGGATTCAATTGCAGATGCCAATCATGTAAGTTTATAAAGTTTCAATAAAAATTACTGAAGTATAAATAAAAAGTTTTGATCTTTTGCATTCTTTTTTACAAAACATTTAAACTTAATTATAAATGATTGTTATCTAATTATATCAATTTCCTCATATTCCAAATTATTGCTTAAATTATTAGTTAAAAATTTTTTAATAATTATTTATTAAAAGATTTTGAAGCATTTTTAAACTTGCAAACTTTATTTTTTTTATTTTACAATTATTCAATAATTTTTTAAAGCCTAAAAAAATTTATAAGATATTAAATTTTAAAATTTCTCCAAAAAGTTATTGTTTGTTGACTTACAGTTATGTTTAGTTAAAATTCCTTCCAGACAAATAATGTCAGCAGAATCATGCTGTTTTTCTGCATGTTTATTCTTTGCAAGATTTTTTAATTATAACTAAATAAGTTTGTTTACATTTTTTAATTAAAGAACAAATGTTTATTTTAATTTAAGCTGTTTGGTGTTGTTTGATACATTTCAATTGAAATATAAACAACACATTTCGAAACATAAGTGGTAAAGATTCAAAAACTGCAGTGTTGTAATTTTTGTTAAAAAACATCAAAAATTGTCTTTATTACTTACAAAATATATTATTAAGAATTTAAAATTTTCATCCTTTTTTACTTAAATTAATATCTGAAGTAATTTTCCTGAATGGAAAATCAAAATTTTATTTCCAGCACATTTGTTTGAAATTTTTATTTATTTTGCATATGCTGTAGTACCACTTTTATTTCCTGGGAACAAATTTCAGTCTTTTGAATTTGAGATTAGAATTCAGAAATAATTTAATTTTTTAATTCAGTCTAGAATTTCTTTTCAATGAATGTGAAAATAATTTAATTAAAAGCGACTGTTCGCAACTAGTTTTATGTGAAATTTAATTTGGTTTAAAAACGTGTGTTTTATCACAGTCTGGGTTCTACTGTGATGTGACATTCTTAGAAATCTGAAAACTTCTTTTGTGCAATTGAGCTATTAAACATAAAGCAAGTATCCCTGTATTTTTGCATGAAAATACTCTAGAAGTTATATTACTAAAACTAGTTTTACTTTAGACTAGTTTTTTTTAGTTTTACTTTAGACTAGTTAGTAGAAAACTAGTTTTACTTTAGAAGTTATATTAAGTTCACACTCAGATTAGCTAATTGTAAATTAACTGTCCAAACTAAAATGGAGAAAACTTGTCAATGTGTATAAAGACTCGCGATTTGGCTAAAAACATAGAATAGTCCCTAGTGAGCACATATTAAATAACATTTTTTCAACAATTTGATGAAACTATGAAAAATGAATGCAAACAATATAATTAAAATTTTCATGATGAAAATAATTGATTATTATATATTTAGATTCTAAAAGAAAACATTTAGCATCAGCAAAAAATGAATACTTGATTTAAAAAAAATACACTTAATATTTGTAAAATATTAAGCTTTATTTGATGTTTACCTAATCATATAAAATAATGTAAAAAAATATTTTTGTACAGAAAATATCATTTGATTAGTTGATGGGAATTTTGAAACATGGAAATAATGTCTATAAATTGCATTGTTTTTCAAAGTTTTGCTTTCTGTATTTGTTGGCATTTGTTTGTTGAATTTCAGACATAAACTGCATGTCACTTAAGAAACTTTTAAGCTTTCAAGTTTGCTTGAAAGCTTAAAAGTTTCTTAAGCTTAAAAGTTTAAAATTTGTTAAACTTATTGAAAATAAATTTTTTACAGATCTGTGGCGAAAGATTTCATAAATTAAACGATGTGTTGATTGTTTGCTATTTGAGTTTTTATCACAGAAAAGGAATTCAGAAAAGGATATACATATGTAATGTATGTAAAAAATTCAGGTCCTGAACAGAAAATAGGCTTTAAATCAGTCTAGAAAAAATCGTATAATACTTTTTCAAAAAACCTCCTTTTAAATTTTTACAAAGGTATTTTACCACATTTTAATAAATTAGTAAAATTTCACCAGATTGAGTATTGAGTATTTTATTAATGCATAAAAATTGCTATAAAAGGTTTTCATAAAAAGGTCTTATTATGTTTGTATTATTTGATTATTATTATTGGAAGGTATGATTAAAATTATTTATTACAAATTAAAATCTGAAGGAAATATTGAAATAACTTTAAAAAATCTTTAATAACTTTAAAATATTTGATTCATCAAAAAAAGTTCTGGTTTAATGTTTTTTTAAAACTGTATGCCAGTTTTACACATGAATTTTTTTTAACTTTTTTTTATTTGTGTTTCATATAATATTCTGTTTTTTAGGACTGGCAGAATACACAGTTACTGCATGTTTTTCAAGAACAGTTGATATCCAGCAGTCCCCTGAAAAGAAATCAAAAAGATACTAGCTCTATTAGTTTAGTCCAACCTGATTTGCAAGCTATTGTAGATTTGAGACATAGTTCTGTATTTGAAGAACCATTTTATTTAGTTATTTTAGAGAAACAAGACTTTAAATCTGTGTTGCACATGTGGAAAATAACCATTGCCTCTCCCTTTGGAGCTGAAGGTAATTTTATATAATTTCTAATAAAATTGTATACTTTAGTTTTCTTACTAAAAATATTAAGTGTTGAAGGTGGTGAGAAAAATTGATATGTATTTGTAACTATATCTTTCATAAAAATTACCCACATATTAAAATTGAGCTGATGGGTTGGCACTCTGGCTTAAGTTCAAATCCACCTCAAGTGTTGATGTGTGCAATAGTTTATTATCCAATTTAAACTGTAAATCCTGGTTACATAAGCCTTTGTGTGAAGAATGTAAGCTCAGAAAAAATAAACATTAAATTAAATTATGAAACAGGAACCACTATTTGTATTTGCATGTTACACAAATGAATTCCTAATAAAGAAAAAAGGTGGGAAGAAAAAATATAATTATTTAGCATTTTAAATGGATGTCTTAGTCATCAACTTACAAAAATACAATTAATTTATCCAGTAGTTTAATTTTGACCAACAAAATCAGTATTTAATAGAAATATTTGAATGTATTTCAGTCACTGTATATATTCAAGATATTTTTAAAAATAAAGTTATTAAGTTCTTATTTATTGTTGAATGATTTTGATTAGCTGCTGATGCATAAATTTTATTAATTTTCATACATAAATATAGTCTTAGTCATCAACTTACAAAAATACAATTAATTTATCCATTAGTTTAATTTTGACCTACAAAATTAATATTTAATAGAATTATTTGAATGTATTTCAGTCACTGTATATATTCAAAATATTTTTAAGAATAAAGTTATTAAGTTCTTATTTATTGTTGACTGATTTTGATCAGCTACTGATGCATGTATTTTATTAATTTTCATACCTAAATATTATGAGATTGATTATTTTCATATTAACTTATTTATTATAAGTAGTTCCTCTCATAAGTATGTAAAGCTCATTTATATGAGAAAAAAATGAATTAATATAACATAAAGTTAAAACTTTGTTATATTAATTTTAGAATCTGTTTTTTGATATGAATCTTAATGTTTGCATCTGTATTACTTAACATTTATAGATCAGGATCACCATAGTTTTGCTTATGTACCTGACAGCAATTTGGTTCAAGAAAGTGATCATTCTAATCAATCTTCCCGAAGTCAAACACCTGAACCAATTCATGATTCATCCCTTAATTTTTCTCAAGCATCTCCGCTTCGTATAACAACTGTGAAAGTAAATATCGAACTATTTTATTGATCAGTTGTGTAATTAATATGTCATGCATTTTTTTTGGTTGTGATTATTATATGAAAGAAATCCATAATTTGACTTTATTACAAAATGATTTTTTTTTAAATGATGAACATGAATATTTTTTGCTCATATTAGTTAACATATTAGGAATAAAATTAATTGATCTTCCTATTAAAGTTATAAATTTTATCAGAAAAATGTTTTGAACCAAAATATTTCTTTTCGTGTTCATGTTAAAATATATTTGTTACACAATTTTGAAATATCTATCAAATGCTCCTTTTTAAACAGAAAATAGTTTTAATTGTGAATATATTCTTGCAAATAGATTTTAAGTAAGAAATTTTTTATTGATGACTCGTATATTAAGTTTTTTTTATTTAAATTAAAATGGAAAATTTAATTTAAAATGCAATATTTTATGATAAAGTAGAATATCAGAATATTTTGAGCTCATCAGGAAGAGAAAGACTTTTGACAGAATAGAATCCACATTTTGGAAAATAATCATGTGACAAAATATGACCTGTGCTAAATTAAATTTCTTTCACAAGATATTTAGTTGATAATTCAGCTCATTGAATTTTAAATAGTAAATGGCCATTTACATATTTTGTCATGGAAACACATTTATGATCTTTATTTTTTTTTTTTTAATTTGCTGAAATTTTGCCTGACAAATTTTAATTTAGTTTGTTAAATATCTTTTGCCTTTGAGATTATGTTTTAAAATAAAAATTTTTATAATATTTCATTTGCAAGAATCTAATTATTATGCTTTTAAATATTTTAATCATTTTTTTAATTCTATAAATATTCATTAACCTAAAATTTAAATATTGAAATTGAATTATATTGCCTAATAATTTCTAAAAACAAAAATTGACAGTCTTTAAATTGATTATTTGAATTTTAAAATCTAGTTTTGGTAAAAAAAAAGAAAAAAAGAAATCTTTTTTTCAGGAAATTTTTTAATTCAAAACTTTCAATTATGAATGTGTTCTTTTTTAAATTTCTGTTATTTAGGAATTTCATACCTAATTATAAGAACTGTTTAATGCTATTTTTATTTTGATTAAATTATGAAAATCTATTTGCAGATATTATAGTTTAATATTTTTATTTCTTATCTTTCCATTTCCTGAATTCTTGCAAATTTTTTGCTCAAAAAATTACATTAAGAGTTTGTGATTATTAACTTTCACACTTTCTAAAATCTTTATATTCAATGAGACATTAAATTGTGTATAAACTCTTCACAACAGTTGAGTTTTTCCAAACCGCATTGATTACTAAATAATCAACATTCTGGCTGCTTAAATTTTATTTCTTAAATTGCTATTTTAAATGATAGAGACTAATTTTAAATTCACTTTAAATTTCTGTAGTTGTAGTTTTTAAGAGCTTATATAAAAAGTAATTGGAGAGTAACATACTAAACCATCCAATTTAAAAAATACAAATGGTGATTTACATGAGTTAGTAACAAATTCTAAAAATATTTGTGGATAAATGAAAAATTAAAATTTTCTTTTTATGTAGAAAATGAAACATTTGTTCCTGTACTCAAAAAAGAAAAGTGTTACGATTTCTTTGGATTGCAAAAGAGCATTATTTCCATAAATTGTTTTTATTTATTAAATCATATTTGCCTCTATCATAACCCTTATGTTTAATTCAAAATGTAATCTATATTCATCATAGTATGACTATAAATATGTGTACTTTCTTACTATATTTGCTGACAGTCAACTGTTTTATTTTTGTAATCTGATATAAATGACTACTTGTTAATAAAAGTAAATTTTCAGCATTTCTGTCACCTTCAAAAATTAATACAAAAAATCCCTGATGAGTGGTGAAAATAAAATTTCGTTAAATTTTAGGTTTGTACTCAAATAATGCCTTTACCTGATGATGTTGAAATTGTTCATGCAACACCAGCTGCTGGTCATCTGAGTTCCTCAAATATATATCCAGCTTGTTTTGCACCTTACCTTATTTGCACGGCGTGTTCTGATTATACAGTTCGGTAAGTTATCCATAATGAAATTTGTTGAAAAGAAATAGCTGAAATATCTTTATTTCATGATTAAATTTATTAAGGTTTTGGAAATGTGAATTAATTGAAAATGAAAACAAAGATACTCCTGATTATAATTGGGTTGAATGGGAAATGATGCTGAACAAAACTAGCAGTTCTGTAAGAGTTTCAGGTAATTCATTATTTTTTTCTCTTAAATTACTACAAAGTTTTCTAGAAAGAAATGATTCATGGAAATTAACACCTTATTTATTTATAAATGCTAATATTTTAAGACTATTAAATTTGATTCCATTAATACAATTGGACTTTCTAGAAATCTTAAAAATGGGACAAATTCAAACTAAAAGTTTACAAGAAATCAAGTTTACGCTTCAATTTTGTTTTATCATACCATTACTTAACCATTATCCTGTAATTTATTATTTACCTTGACTTACTTTATCTGTTGGGAAATCTCTCACTGTATTTAAATTCTTTTAAGTTTTTTGCATACTACCGCACTTTTATTTTTTTTTATTGCTTAAAAATTTAATATATAACATGTTATTTGCTTTTTCTTTTATTTGGTGCATTTAACTGAAAGGCCTTATCATTTTTTTTCTAATTGAATAATTTACTAAAAATTTGTATTATTTTGAGGGTGCTGAATTTAATTTTTTTAATGTTTGATAATATTGATGTGTGTTGAAATTTTAATTTAATTTGAGAAAAAAATGTTTTTTCCATCTAAAAATTATCAAGAAAATTGGTTAACAAAGGTGGTGTTTGTAAACAAGAAATTCTTTAGGTTGCAATTGCTTTATTAAATACTAATAACATTTACTTAAATTGACTCCAATGTGATTTAGCTTCAATATTTGTTTTGCTTTCCAAATTTAAGTTTTATAAAAATAGACATAACTTCTTCTTGTGTATATTTTGTCCTTAAAAATATTTGATTATTTTAGTGTTCAAAATTTCCTCTGAGAGCCTAAAAAGTCTATTATATATTTTAAAAATTATGTTTTTATTTATTGAAAACATTGCTGTGTAAATAGTATTACACATTTTTTTTAGTTTAAAAATCACTTGTTCTGAATTCTAAAAATTATATGGATTAAAACCAATAATATATTATAAAAGTTATTTATCTTAAAATATTTTTTATATTTTTGAGTATTGGCAAATAAAATTTGCAGTACTAGAATCTTTATTTTTAAAAAAGTCATTTTAAGTTTAACAATTCTGTTTTGAAGTAAACTTTAATATTCAAATGCATTTTATTTATTTGTTAAATTTTTCATTTTGTTGATTATATTTAAATTTCATGATTAAAAATTGTCATCTAAAATTTATCTTATAGGTCAACCCTTGTATGTAAGTTGTGCATATAGTGGGCGAATGGCATGTGCATTTAAACATGGAAAGTCTTTTTCCAAACATAATTCATCAAATCCTGAGAAGAGATATGTGAATATTGGTGTTTCCATTTTCGAATGTGAGTCTACTGGAGGATCTGAGTGGATGTTGGAAGATACAATAAATCTTAGAAATATTAGTTTACCACTTCCAAAGTTAAATCTAAACTTAGAGACATTAGTTGAATCTTCACAGAGAAATAAAAGAACAGCAGATACACTTTTGCAAAAATTATCGACAGACGAAACAGCTGATGAGCGTTTGCCTTTACAGCGACTTTTATCAGTGCCTAGTTATGCAACCTTGCAGACATTGCGCCAAGCTATCGCAGAAAAGGGAAATCAGGATCTCTTAGCTCCAAAATCTATAGTTCAACTTGACTGGGTATCAGCTGAAGATGGTTCTCACATACTTACAGTGGCTATTGGTTCTAAGGTAAATTTTTGTTTTGCAAATAAAAATTAGCAAATACTGTACCCAAAATTTACAGTAGTAATTTTGGGTATAGCAGTTCATTTTAGTTTTTGGTTTTCACATGAAATATCTCAAGATTCTGGTTTTGAAATTTTAGAAATTTTCTGCTTTCATTTTTTGCCACATATTAAACCATCTTTGTAGAAATCTTCTTTTTGAATTTTTTCTTTTATCTTACCAAAAATATTTTACTGCAATTGTAATTGCTGAACAATCTTGCCAAAATCAATAATTTTAAATTTCCTTTTATATCTTGAGCTTTTATATATTCTCTTTTTGTTTTGTAAGTCATTGCATCAAAGTTTTTTCTTTCCCAAGAAACTTTTATATCAATTCATCAAAAATGCTTTGCAGCATTTTTTTTTTTTAAAACCAAGTCACATTAAGTTTAGGGACATACTTTTAATACCTTTGCTAAAAAGTACTTGTAAGACTTTTGTGTATAGATAAAAATGCTATTTTAGTTTTTATTTGAAATGTTTATTCAGTTGTATTTATTAGCTTATGTATGTACGGTATTTTCCAGTATATAATCAGCAGCAACATATTTTCCAGCAAATAGTCAAAAATATATACACATGATGACATAGTATCACATTAAATAAAAAATACACAGTATGATTAAAAATATATATTGTGCAATAAAAAACATTTGTTTGGATGTACTTTATCGCAAAGTGGTATAAACTGAGATGAAAGCAATAAATGAATCATCAAGAGTGATAATTCTGAGAAGATTCTAGTAAAACTTACCAATTTTTAGTCTTTAATAATTTTTAAACGGAGGTGAGATATATTTAAGAAATATAATATATTTGTTTCAGTAATTAGTAAATGAAAGGAATGACTTATTTTTCAAAATTGCGCATTGGATACAATTTTTATTTTTGTACGGCACAGCCTTTGTTTTTCACCTTTCATTAACATGTTTGTTGCCAGCTTTTAGTTTAAAATCTGCTGTGCAACTTATAAGCTTTTACTTCCACATAACGATATATGAGCTAAAATATTTTCAGAACAAAATGGCGCATGTCAATGCAAAATGTGAAAGGACAGTAGAAAATAGCAACTGTAATCTTTCCAAAGAACAAAAATCGTTATTTAACTTTTGAATATAAATGGACAAAATTCATTATAACTGAAATAAGTCATCTAAATTGTGCCCCCATTTATTTTAATAATTAAAATGTAAAATGTGTTTCTTTTATTGTAAGCTTTTCTGATATATGGAGACTATTCTTTATCAGATTATCCGCAGTGATATATAATACAGATTTTTAATTTTATTTTAAAATGTAACATTTAAAATTTATTTATTTTAAATGTTACATTTTAAAATAAAACAAAATTAAAAATAAATTTTTTTTAATTTTAAATTAATAAAAATAATTATGAAATGCTGAAGAATGAATTTTTCCCCATAAAGCACTGAAAGGGAAAACAAATAATAAAAAACTTTTAGTTTACACTTTCCTGTAATCTCTATGCATGTGAAATCATTATACTTGAACTGGAATTTAAAGCATCTTTTTGTTTTTAGATTCTGTTGTTTTCCCCAGTATCAAATGACATTGCTCAATCTAATGTACAAGCAATGAAAGCCTCCAAGTCTGCTAGTCGTCCACTGTTAAAGCAAGCCTCATCCATGGTATTGCCTCTGTCTTGTAATGATGAAATTAGATGGATGCGTATTAGAAGCACACCTTTGAAAACTGCAGATTCGCTGCCTCCAATACCAATGCAATTATCTTGGGTCCGTCATGGCATTCTTGTTGTTGGAATGGACAGTGAGATGCACATATACTCACAATGGAGAGTTCCAGTTGATGGTTAAGTTTCATTTATTTTAAAACTAATTCATGTTAGAATTTTCAATATTGTTTATCTCTTTATTTTTGTAATAGGTGATTATAATTGACTAAATAACTATAATATAGAACTCGTTTTTAAGAATTGTTTGAAAGTTGACAAGAGCATTTCAGGAATAACTGGATTTTGCTATATCTTTTTGTATTCAGTATAAAAAGAGATATAGCAAAATCCACAATCTAGGATTGTAGATAGTGAATTTTTTTTTCTTTTACTAGAATGTTAATAGTGTATTACTACTTTATAAAATTTCTAAAGTTTTTTTTCTTTCTTTTACTTCCTTTGGTTTATATATTTAAAATATAAAAACATTTTATGTTAACTTTTTTGTTTATACTAAACTAAATAAAATTTTATTATTCCATGAATATAGTCGAATTTTGAAGCAATCTAACCAATTTTTTTTATACCTTTTTTGAAATCATGGCTTTAATTTATAATCCCATTTCAGTTATTTCATTGACATATTGAAATTATTTAAAATGACATGTTATAGGAGTTAATATTTTTATGGATGGTCTTAATGAACAAATAGAACTTTATAAAATAACTTATGTTACATACTTAATTTTAATATGTAATCTATACAATATATTGTATTTTAAATAGGCGTTTAAAATATGAATGCCCAAGATTCATAATTTACATAAAATCTAGTAAATAACTTTTTTTATTAAATTCCTACAGTTATTATAAATATGTTCTTTTTGAATATATTGACAACCTTTTTCAAAAAATATTTTGTATTATGTAGATATGTATTTGGCTTTAAATTATCTTGTGTCTGAAATTTTTATGCAACTATTGTAATAAATTATATTGCATTTAATAATTTTTAATGCTATATTATGAAAAATTTATTTAAAATTCATTATATATTTCTTAATGATATTCTAATAATTATATTTTTGCTTTATTGACAAACCCTATAGTTTTCAAACTTGTTTCTGTAGTATTTAGATTCATAGTTAATATTATCTATAATGTTTATTTTAAGCTAAATTTCTTTTAAATCATGATCTAATTTTGTATTCTAAAAAAGAACTAAGGAGCTATAGACCTTGAAAAATATTTTGAATGTGGTATTTCAAAAAATAAAAAATTTTTTTATTTATCATACATTTGAAAAAATTGAGCTGAATAACATAAATGATGAAGTTGTATTTTGTTTCAGATAAAATTTATACATTGTTCATGAACTTATTTAGAATTTATAGCAGAAATTTTTAATTATTTATTTAGTATAACTGAAATGAAAATTTTGTTCTTTTGTTTACATGATTTCCTTAAAATATATGAATAATTTTATAAAAATAGTGAAATTTACTGTAACATTTAATGATGTACAATTTACAAGATGGATAGTTTGCATGATTTACCTTTGAAATGTGTTGATATGAAACAGAATTGCTTGTTTATCTTTGCTTAGGCCAAACAACTACTGCTGAAAAAGATGAACCTCTTGTTGATGATCGCAAGCTAACTGAAGAAGAATTGCTTGCCAGAGCTCATGAATCTTCCTCTCTGAGACTGCCAACTACATCTGGCACTTTATCTCGCTCAACATCTAGTTCTGTTCTTAACACTGCAGTAGAAACAAAAAGAAAGAAATCAGAGGCACCTTCGAGTAAAGCTCAAAGGTATGCAGTTTCTATTTTTTGTATTGTTCTAATACACTATAACGATTAGTGAAAATTAAAACATAAAAAAAATTAAGAGAAATAAATGACATTCATTTGACATATTTATTGGCTGTATTTTAATTACCAAATTTTTATAGGACAATATAAAAAATATTGTTTGAAATTAGTATCTTGTGTACTTGCCTTGTGCCAGACTATTAATGTTATGGTCTTGAAATACCTAGATTCTTTTTTAATTATATAGAATTTTTGTTGATGTTTGTAATTTATATTGATAATTTTTTTTTTCTTTTTAGGGAGAGTGTTGCGAGTATTGGTCCCATGCCGGATTTTGGTTTATTTGAAGCTAGCCGCTTAGCTTGTCCTGTTCTTCCTCAATACCATCCAAAACAACTTATGGAGCTTTTAGGCTTTGGTAAATTAAGACGTGTGAAAGCTATACTAAGTCACCTTGTGCGTTGTTTATCTGGATCTGAAAACATCAAGGTAGCTATACTATGTAAAAGTGTTTGACTTCCTATCAGTATTCCTGATTTCTTACCTACATTTCTTTTTAGCATTCAAAAGCTGTTAGCATATTTTTTAACCAACTTTGATGGAGTGTACATAAATTTCATTTCATATTTTGTGTTTTAATGTTCCTTTTGATAGTCTTTATTTTTAACTATCATTTTGCATCATAGTTTTCAAGTTAATAATTGTTTTCGTAACTCTAGGAAAGGTATTTTGCTCCCCTTCTTTTGAATTTATTATGGTTCGAATGACATTTGGGCTTGGATTTTATAGGGATTCAGCATCCACTTTAAGCCATTGGTCATGTTCCTATTTGCCCACGTGTGCAGAAAGTGACCATTGAGCAACAAACAACTAACCTTGAACGGTTTTCCAAAGTTAACAATGCATTGTAGAAAGGTGTTTGCATCAGTAGATTTTACAAGTCCAAGAGGACAAATATCTACTAATTGATACATCAGTACATTTAGTAGTAATATCAGTAAAAAGGTATGGTTTTAATTCCTGTTTCTTGTTCCTTTTTTTTTTTTAAAAAAAAAAGCAAATGTGGATTGAGATGTCTGATTGCTTGCTTTGTCTTGATGCTGTTTTGTAGATTGATGGCAGTGAGTAAACATCTAGAATTTCAAGTTTAAAAAAAGGATTTAAAATATTTTCATAGTATTTAGAGTTGATTTTTTACCTTTAATTAGTTTTTGCATGAAAAACTAGCAATAATCATAAATTCCTTAGAAAAACTTTCTTTTGATTCTTTGTTCCATGCAGCGCAATTTTTTTATAATAATCTATTGATCTTTTTTATTGCAGTCAAATGAATTAACCTTTATTGGTACAACATTTTTTCCCAATAATTTTTCCATACAGAATTATGCAGGGTCTTCTAAGTTCATACATATAATGCTGAGAAAGTTGAACATTGTATTTTTTGCCTTTATTCTAGAATCAAGTCAGAGTTTACAATCTTATTTACTGCTGAAACTGAGCAGTTTAATATGTTTGCAATTTATCTTTGAGTTGGAGAACTTTCCTTTTAGCATTAAAGATTTCACTTTTGCAATGTTTAAAAAAACCTGTTCCCCCCACCCTTTGGAAGGGTTGAAGAATTTTTCCTTGATAAGCCAGACTTTGTGGGGTTTTTTTTTCATTTATTATTTATAAAATTTATGTTCTATTTTTAGATATTAAAAAATATGACTTTTATAGGATTTTTGAATTGCTGAATAAGAGTAACCCTCTTCAGAAAAATCTATCCTTACATCTATTGGTTTTTTAAAAGCTCTTCTTTGTATGAAAATAAAAATTGTAAATATCAAATCATAAATAAAACTTCAAAAACATAACTGTTGCGAAAATAAAATTTTGAATTCAGACGTTTTTTCTTATTGTGAAATAAAATTATCTAAAAATGTGCGAATAATCTTATAAATAAAGCTTCCTTTTTCATTATTAAAGTTAAAATTTTACACTATTGAAACTTCTGAAGCAAAAAAATTAATTTAACTTATACGATATTAATGTTTTATGCATATTAATCTACTTATGTCAATATGACAGTTATTAATGAAGTCAAGCAATCAAACTCAAATGGTAGAATAAGCTTGTTATCACAGATTACATTCTTGCTGCATATTGTAGCATACTTCTAACAATGTATTTTAAGGAAAAATTATTTTGATATTTTCTTTAAATTATAACTCTCTTTTTTTTAACATTTATTATATTTTTTTATCAGACATTTTCTGAATTACTTTGGCATTTATTCTTAATAGATTTGTATTTATTGTACACTATTTAAAGGCAATTAATTTTATTATTTCTAGGAAATTGCTTAAATTAGCAAATTTAATTACATAAAAACAATTTAATTAATGGTAAAATTTCTCATTTTAAGAAAGAGATAAATATGCAGTAATAAAAATTTCATTTATGCTATTGTACTTATTCTAGGTCCTTCAAAATTAAATTTACTTATTTTTATTATTTATAAAGATTTCCATTAATTTTTAGGGGAAACATTTAAAGGGATACAATAGAAAGTATCCAACATTTCACTAATATGTAAAAAGGTTCTTTTAGTCAATAAAATGATTAATTATATTACATAATTTTAAATCAGTATTTTAATTATATATATATAATATTTTACAGCTGCGATTAAAAAAAATAACTATTTATGGAATATGCTATTAATAGTAATTGCTTATCATATAAAAAAATCAAAAAAATTTTTTCCTTTGTGTAAAGATGTATATTGTCTGAGATTTTTTTTTTGAGTGTTTTTTCATTCTTATTGTTCTTTTATTTTGCTTATATAGTTCACAAATAGTTCAAATCTTATATAATAATGAAAGCATTTTTATTGTTTTCAAAATGCTAATATTTTGCTTAATAAATTTAAGAAATTTTATGTACACTAAAATAAGTGAATATTCTTTTTTTCTTGTAATCTATAACTGTAGTGTTCTGTCTATTATAAGCTTTTTAATAATGTGATATGTGTTAACTGAATCCAAAAATTATTATGGATTTATTAATAATAAATTAAATATTTTTTTATAGTTAATTTTCTAAAGTACTTGAATCTATTTTTGTAGGTTTTAAAATAATTTTCTGTTACATATTTTAGTTTTACATTTTCAGTGTATAACATTTGTGTAAGATTATTTTTACATTAAATATATCTCTGAATGGTTTTTCTATACATTAAGTTCCAAAGTTAATAAGTTTGGTTTCCACATTGGGTACTGATGTTTATTTTAAAAGAAATCTACTCTAAGTTATAATTTCCAGTGTAATTAGTCTGTGTGTGGATATCCCTTGTAATTATAAAGTAATTGCTCAGTTCTAGTTTTATTAAATAGCAGAACGTTTTACATAATATTATTATTATTATTATTATTATAAGAATAACTAATTAAAATTACGATTTTTTTAAATTATTGGCAATAAGTTTTTTATCAATATAATGTTAATATAAAATTTATGAAGAAAAGCTATTGTAAAATTGATCATGCTGCAGCTTTAGGAAGAAATATTTTCAAAATTTGAACTTTTATTCATTAAATTTTCCTTAGAAAACTTATCTGCAGATGCCAGATTCATCAGGCAATGAAGAGGAGGGAGAGGAAGGAAGATCCTGGTCCCGCACACGAGCCATGTCCCTTGCGGCAAGCACTTCACCATTGCCTCATAGTCCAAACGAACAGAGGAGTTCCCTGTCTGTTTTCCCCGAGGAAGTAACTCTGGATTATGTCGAAATTCAGTCCATTCCTCCATTGCCTTTATTTACATTGATCGCTTCTGATAAAGAAATGCATATCCAAGTAACTTCTTCAGGACATGAAGATGAAACTGATCAGGTTTGTACTTGTGTTTCTTGTCTAGTGTTTGTACTAGTTGTTTCTTGTTTGTGCATGGTTGCTCTTGAAAATGCTCACATTAGTTTGCATTTTGTTTTGAAATTTGAAAAATGGGAATACAAGTTGTAAGTTGTAAGATATGAAATAATATTTATTTCCCCAATGCTTTTAATGTTCATGAATGGTTTTGGAATTCAGACTGATTGTCATCTAAACATTTTTTTCCATTTATTTTTTTAATTATATTAGGATAAGTAACCTGGCATTATATTTTGCATTTACAAGTTATATTTTATTTTATAATGATGTAAGTTTTTAAAACATGTCAATGAATGTTATAATCCTATTTTTTAACCTAGAATTACACAAATAGAAAATTATAATTAAACACTGTTCATTTTATAATATTCCTTATTTTGAAAAAACATGCGAAAGTTGATTGAAACTGCCTTTTATAAAACATTAATGTCCAGCATTTAAAGTGAATGGCGTTTAAACTTACACCCTAATTTAAAAAATTTAGTTTTAGTATTTTAGTTTAAAACTAAATTCACTTAAATTTTTAAATTTAAGTAAAGATTTTTCTTAATTTTGGAAACGTTGTTACTTATGTAATATTGATAATCATTTTTATTTATGTCTATAAAATGTTCTCAGTGGAAAATTAACTTATAAATTTTCCTATTTATTTTTCTTTTGTTAAAGTTTGATTTCTTGAATATTAATAGATATCAGTATATTTTGATTTTATTATGTTATATACAATTTCTTGTTTCCATTTGATATAGGATTACAGTGGCCTTTTTGACATTTCTGCAACTATAGAAGATAACTTAGATGATGTTCTTCATAATAGGTCTATATCTAGTGACACTAAAAGGGATAGACCTTCTTTTAGTGTAAATGACAGAAAGTTTAATCTAACAAATTTCAGTCCAAATCAGGTTAGTATTTTAAATTGATTAAATAAAAGTGATTTTTATCATAAATAAATTCATTCCAAATGTTGCTTTTAAGTTTATTAAAAGATTTGGATCTAAGCCTAATTTAACCCTAAGAGTTCAGAATTTTCTCATTTATAAGTTGTTTTTAACCACATGACATAGAATGACATCATTGAGATATCATCTATTTCAAGTACCATTGAAGACTTTAATGTCTCCAAGATGTCAAAAACTGTCTTTGGCTAAAACCAAACAGTATAGTATTAGATTAGCTGTTTCGTTTGTGCATCGATGCTGTTTAGTTTGTAAAAGATGCATTCCTCCTCTCAACAGTACCAATAACAAAATCACATCTACAAGTAAGTTATTTTATTGTATGTCAAGTGGTTAATTTTGATATTTTTATAACTTATTTTGAAGCATCAACATTTCATTTCAAATCTCAATCCTTCTAAGTTTATAATTGTTTAGAAGGAAATTTTTTTTAAATATGTTAGGAACATTCCAATGAAAATAATTACCTTAATCAACCAGTTAATTACTTGATGATAATCTTACATTACTAATATCTGTTAAGCAAAATATGTAATCTTTATGTAGTTTGTTACTAGAAAGCTGAGACTTCTGAGGTTTGTAATGAAAAAATTCCATCTTGTAATAGGAAAAATTAAATAATGAAAATGTGTGTTATATATGAATTAATAGTTTTAAAATGGGATAGGATTGTACTTCTATGATATTTTTTTAGATTTATGTTTTTAATAAAAAATTTAAGTAACTATCAGAAATGACTGAGAAAGATAATTTTCTTAACTTTTTGATGCATTTGACACTGGCAAATTTACACATGCCTGTTTCTCACATGAGTGCTCACATGAACACATTATTTCTAATCCTTATCTTAGATCAGTTCCAGTAAAAATAAATAGACTAGATTATAATTAAACTTATTTAACATTAGTGGCACATGGATAATTTGTTTTATCAGTTTTTCAAATGAAAACTCATGCTTTGAGGGATTAAATAAGTCTTACCTATTAAAATCTTTATAAAATACCTATTAAATATTTTTATTATTGAAATTAGGGTTAAAACAAAAGTTCTCAAATTATTTCTTGTATTAGTCAAAAATTTGTTCGTGTGAAAATTTGGGGAGGCTGGCTGAGAATTTAAACAATGTCATGAAATCAAGCTTAATGGTTAAACATTATTCAAACTAAATTTATTAGTTTTCAGGGTGTATTTTTTGACAATTTTTATTGTTAAATATGCTTTCTCATAGTTTTAGATTCATATGCATATCTTCATAAATATAGGTTTTACAAATATATATCCTATATGTGCTTCTTATATATCTATCTGAAAGTAAATTTAATTGTTACAAAATTGATAGAAAAACCTTGGAAAGACTTCATTAATAGCAAGAATAAGATGTAAAGAAAATTTGAAAAGTCATCGTAAACAATATGCATATCATGTTAGATGAGCAAACTTCATTTATATTAAAAGATTTTTCATTTCCTCTTCCAATGAATAAAATATGAACAAAGTAACATATAAAGTGAAGGTTAAGATCTTAAAATTAAGTTCAACTTAAATATGATGATTACATTGTGTTGAATATTAAAAAAAAATTTTTTTATCAAAAAAGTACGTATTTAAATTTCTGGTTTTCCAAGTTCGTTTTCTGCGATCTGTATTTGAACCCCTGAACATTGAGGCATGTTTAATTTGTGCATATTTGTACTGACCATCCTGAATGAAATAAAAGTTATTTATTAAATAGATATATTATACTCTAATTGTGCAAATATTATTTAATTATTTAAATTTATTACTTTTAATTTGCACATAGTAATATGGTACAGATAATAATATAACCATGTATGTACAATCAATAAAAATATATAAATATTAACTGAAAGATTTGTTAGGAATAAAATATTATAAATACCATTTTTTTAAATCTTTATAATTGCTGTTTCAATTTTTTCCTTGTAAAGTCAAATTTTTAGTGAACACCAATCAATAGTTATCCTTTCATTAATATTTAACCATGTAATTTTAAGCTTATCTTATATGTAATTAATAAAGTGAAAAGAATTTTTAATATATTTTAAAAATATTTTTTACATACTGAACAAGTTGAACTTCTGTGCTTATATGTTAAACAAACATACTGAAAATTAGCTTTCACATTGTATCAGATTCATTGGCTAAATGTCAACAGAAATAATAGGGAGAGGAAAGCATTATCCTTTATTTATATGTTAACCTACTTTTTCTAAATTTGAGGTAAGATTCGTTTTAAAAGCCTGGATATTAAAACAAAATCGTTATTCCCTTATTCTTTATTAATCATGTGTAGTGTACTTTCTTTTTATGATAACAGATACAAAATGTTAAGAATGTACTTACTATTACTTTCAAATATCTACCACAGTAAGGGATTATATACTTTCCTCCTTTAGGAGCAGAGGGATAAAATATAAGATGTGTTTTGCTTTTTCACACACAGAATATCATTCTAATATTAAGCCTTGCATCTTAATTATAAATATTGTTTAAAATTTTTCACAACCTTAGCAATAAATATTTGCAATACATGGTAGATATTTTAGTACTAATAATTATTTTTTATATTCACCAATTGTTATTCTGCTTATTATAAAATTTATCTTTATTGAATTTTGCCGAGGATTTATTGAGTTTATTTTTTACCGATACTTTCGAGCATGTAGTATGTTCATGTTATATTATTTGATTTACATATTCATTTTACAATATTATGTAATTTTGTTATTCATTTATTAAATTGTTTAAAAAAATAAAGAAATTTTTTCATGAAATTCTACTTTATTTTTATTTTTGTGAATGTAGTCATTCTTATTATTTAAAGTTGCGCATTACTATTTATAAACATATAAAATTTTATATAAAATGCATGAAAAATGATTTTTAATATTTTCAGGCTGCCTTATTGACTAGATTTTTGACACATTCTCACTTACCTGGTCTATCAAGTTTAGATCAGATGCATCTTTTAGCCTTAGCAGATACAGTTGCGTCCTTTAACACAGCATTAGCTGATAGATTTGGTGTTGAACCAGGTACATTCATGTTGTTCTTAATGAACTTATTAACGAAGCTTATAAAACTAAGGGTTTTCTATCTCTACTATAAAATATTGTATTAATAAAAAGCATTCACATAAAACTATTATGTGAGAAGCATATTCATAATAGGTATTAAAGAAATATGATTCAAATTTTAAATGACAACTCATGATAATATCAATATTTCAAATAATTACTTGCCAGTTATATTGGTTAATTTTAAAATTCTAAAGTATTCTTAATAAACTTTCTAAATGAAAATAAATTTCAGATTTCCATGTATTCGTATTTGCTTGGGGAAAAAATATGCTTATTAGTAAAGATTTATATAGACGTTTTGGGTAAATATATTTTCATCGTTTAGGAAGTAAACAGAGTTTTCTACCTTTAGAAGAATGACATTTTCTATTACACTTTGCTCTAAAAGTTTGGATTTTTCAGACAGTAGAAAGTTATCTTATTTATAAAGCTAATTGTAAATATGAAATCATTTCAATTCTTTGCTGTTAAGTTTTTACAAAATCTTGCAGCGAATTTAAACTTCTAGGAGTTTAAATTCTATGAGTTATATAAGAAAAATTTAAATTATTCTTGCATTTTACATTAAATCGTATGAGTAAATACTAAACTGAAATACAAAGCAAGAAATTCATTGGTAAAAAGTATTATTTCAAGCTTACAAAATTATTAACATGATATAGTAGATAAAACAAAATGAATTTTTAGTTATTTATTTTATGTTTTGTGTCATGTTTTTTTTTTTTAAAAATATGGTCATATATATATATATATATATATATTATTCATTCATTTCTGTTTGTGAAAAAGAAAGCCTTAGACACAAATATTGAAAACCAAACAACAAATAACCTTCTCTGAGCGTAATTTGAATTATAATACATTTAAAATTAGAATCAAGTGTGAAAAAACATTTGAGATACATCTTATTAATGTAGTTTTTTGTAATTACATTAAAGTTATTTCTATGTAGACTTCAAAATATTTAATATGTCTTGTTTTAATAGCTATTATATTCTCAGGGGTGAGACTTTCATCCTTGAAATGGAATTCTGTCTTAAAATAATTTGAAGTTGAGATTTCATTATAAAAATTGCTTTAAAATATTTTCAACTATTCTAAATTTTCCTTTCACTCAATATGTAAAATTAATATAGTTAAAGTAATCATTCAAGACTAATGTTATCTGAAATTTAGCTGGTCTTCAAAGCGAGATTTATCATCCTCATCACACAATCTGCATATTACTATGATGAGATTAGTTGTGATATCATTCTTAGAAATCTGGAAGCTTTTTGTATGAAATCAAACTACTAAACACAAAGCAGTTTGTCAATAAATTTTTGAATGGAAGCACTCTCTAACTTTAAAATTAATTGAGCTCATGTAGAGACTAGCTGATAATGAATTAGCTTTGTCCAAGATAAGAATAAAAAAACATTTAAATCGTCCTTTCCGATTTAAACTAACCATAAAGTGAATGTCATGATTTATTTATTGCTTGCATAAACAATCAAATATTAATATTTAATGTGCTTTGCATGCTACATGAAATAAATTTATCTTTATTAATGATTAGTAAGTATTTATTTTTAATAGCGGTATCAAGGTAGATAAATCTCCAATAATATATAAAATAACCAATCTCACTAAGATATTGACTAAAATTTTCTTTCCAACTACTCACTCAAGAGCTAATCCCACTGATAAATTGACTTGTTTTGGATGGGTGGACAAAATTGTATATTCAACATTATTGGTGAAAACGATTATTTGTTTAACTCACAGACCAATTATAAGTAAAATAAAGTGACATACACATGATCTCAACTGTAACGAAAAAAACAACCATTTTATGGTTAAAAACTTTACAGCATTACTAACAACTTGTAGTGCTGTTGAAAGCATTATCTTTTGTGAACAAATTATATAATATTTTTCATTAAATGTTGAGAAAACAATAAATATATGAATATAATAAATAATTTGGAACTATAGTACAATAAGTTTTGAATGTCATAATTTATGTAGCTTTTTACGTTGGGATTGCATATGCCTAAAATGTTACAGTGGATTAGAAAAAAATTTCATTAATTCATCCAATAATCTTCATGTAGTATCCTAAATTGTCTGACTTTTATGGAATACTTTTATGCATAGAATATTGCTTAACAGTGTCCTACAATTGACAATTATTCCAATGCATCAGAATTGACTGATATGTATGGAACACTGTATTTGAATAAGAAAGAAATACCTTAAAATATATAAAGTTAAAAAAGAGAAATAATTGGAGGTCAGATGCGGAATGTAATTATCATAAAATGGGAAGATGAGTAGATTCAACAAAACATTTTAAATATGTTGTACAAACCAATGGGGAGAAGAAATGCAAGGCTTTAAAGACGTTGTGAAAAGAATTAAAAGATTTTTGTTTGCAAGAAATGTAAGATTTACTAAATTGAAAATTTGTTATTACATGGTTTATACTGTAAATATGTACTAAGGTAAGATTACAAATATGTCTATTTAAAACATACATAATAAATATTATAAAATACTCATTATGTTAGATATTTTTTGTACAAAAAGATTTAAGTTTTTTTTTTTTTTTTTTTTTTTAATTGAATTCATATTGAGCTTAAGTGCCACACAGTTATTTTTTTATTTCAAACTTTTGTATTTCTTGAATTTATTTGTAAATTTCAGTTCTAATTATATATACACATATAAAGTATGTATATTGTAATGATAACATGATAGTGCTCAAAAAAAGAGATCTTTTGAAAAAATTTTATAGTTCCTTTCTATTGGCTTAACTCATATTTATTTTCATAGTTATTGCAAAGGATTCAACTAAAGCTAATGTTGATGGCCTTGGTGTTTCTGTAACTACAGGTAATTTTTTAATAGTTATGTATGTAAAAAAATTTAGATTTTTTGTATTTTCTCATGTAAATTTTCTAAATTACTTTCATTTATTAAATTTGGAAGGAAAAATATTATTTCAGTAGACAATATTTTTGAACTATTATTTTTAAATGTTAATTTTCATTATATCATTGATATTCTTTTTATTATTATAGTTCTTAATTTCTTATCTTATAGTTAGGTAATTTATAATTATTTTCTATTTTAGCAATTAATAAGATAATTATTAATTTCAATGTATACCACTATAAGTTACTTTCCATATTTTTAAATTTGATTTTTTTTTTTTTTTTTAAATCTAAAACATTTTTGTTCCAGATGCTTTGGATGACTGTGGCTTAAGATTTCTTTTGGCCATGCGTCATTATATATATTTACTTCGTTGTCTTCCACTGGGACAGAGAGCCCAATTGCAAAATCAGGGATTAGGAAGTCATAGCTTAGTATGGGCATTTCATTCAGAGACTCAAGAAGAATTGTTGCAACTTATACCTTGTGTTCAGAAAGGGAACATAAAATGGAGTGAACTTAGAGAGCTTGGTATTGGATGGTGGGTTAGAAGTAATGCTGTGCTCAGACGCCTTATGGAAAAAGTATTCACATATTGTTTTTTACAGTTTAATTAAAACTGACTTCATGTATTTAATATTCGATCTTCATTTTGATGTCTTTAGGTAGCTAAAGCAGCATTTCAAACTAACAATGATCCAATGGATGCTGCCTTATATTATCTAGCCATGAAAAAGAAAACTCTATTATGGGGCCTGTTTCGGTAATGATTTATGTATTTCCTAATGTATGTAGCATAAAATATAATTTTTGTATGTCTATAGTTTCAAACATAAATTATTATTTTACTTTTTGATATCTAGTATTCAGCATAACAAGATTTTTATGATTATCTAGCACATATGAAAAAAAACTATTTACACTGTTTGATACTTAATAAAGTATCTCTCACAATTTATACATAAACTATATTTTTAAATAGAACTTAAAATATTCTAATTTTTAAAATTATTTCAAATCAAATACTTGAATTTGTAGTTATTTTTGTGCTTGTATTATTCTCTAATTATTCTAATATAAATAAAGTGCAGACAGTTTTCAAAATAGATAATTTTTATTTTTGTACAAAGTTGTGAAAAGTCATTGAGGGATATATTATTCATTCTTTTTTTTTTTCATTTTTAGTTTCATTCTATTAATGGGTATTTTTTCCTTTTGTTTTATAGACTAATTGAAAATCTTTTTAATCACAATAAATCAAATATTTTTGCAATTAATTGAAAGTTAAAATTATGTACAGTACTGTAAAAAAGCAAATCACTTTTAAATAAGAATTAAAACTTTTCTTTTAGAATAAACATTAATATTTTTATAGTGTTATAATTTAAAATATTTATTTTCGAGTTCTGTGTTCTTACTGCATTAACCATTTCATATAAATATTCTTGACTAAGCTTATGCTTCAAATTTTTCATTGCTTTGTCAGATGATATTATCAAATTTTTATTGCAATTATATATTACTTAAATTTCCTTACTCACTAACAAAGTTTTGTAATCGACTTAAAAAAGAACTTAAAATTGCATATAAATGTTAATTGTCATTCATCAATCTATTAAAATAAGTGAAACAAAGAAAAAAAAATTTATGTGGAAAATTAGATAGAGAAATTTTTTACTAAGTAAAGACAATAATCAAGCAAATATATATCTACAAATTGGTAAATATCTATGTTATAAATTCACATTCATAAATATGTACCATATTAAATAGATTTATTATCCATCAATAGCTTTTATAACTTTTTTAAACAGGGCTGCAGTGGCCTGGTTTGTTAGGGTGTCATTTTCATTACTGGTAGTGAGTTGAATCCCTATTTATCTGAAGATTCATAGTGTTTACTAATGGCGACTGTGGCAAGTAAAATATGTTGTAGTCGCAATGTCCTCTGTGTTCCCATTCTAAATTAATACATCTGGGGCTATTAGGAGCCAGGCCTTGTGTCTTCTTTGACTTACTATCTCTAAATTGGAAGACTCAGATGTTGATGTCATCTATGAGCAAAAGTCGTACTTCCACCCTCGTGAGAGGGTGCTCTGTTCAAAAACAAAAGATGCTCTTTCTGACTTAACCCACTCACAGACAGGCAGACTTGACTTTGCCAAGTGTCATTAATAACAACAACTTAATTTACAGATACATATATTATTTAAAAGAATATTATTAAAAATCAACATATTTCTTATTCTATCTATTATGATTATACATATTGTAAAAATGTTGATGAATTATAAGTTACTATACAAACTAGTTTAATTGTAACATAAACTTTTACTTGTTATTATAACTTAATAATTTTAATGATCAACTAATTTTTCAACTGATTACTATCCCTTCATTTTCATAGATCAGTATCAGATTCTAAAATGACTGCCTTTTTCCAAAATAATTTCACACAAGATAAATGGAAAAAGTCTGCACAGAAAAACGCTTATGTTCTTATGGGAAAACAAAGATTTAAACATGCTGCTGCTTTCTTTCTCCTTGGTGGGGATTTAAAAGTGGCTGTTGAGGTAATTAATGCAAAAAATTTGATTAATTTATTTTATCATAGCAAGTTCTTTTAAAAAAATTCTGAGACTTGTATTTCAAATCCATAACTTCTTTTAAACTATTTATTTATATACATTCTCTAGTCTTTCTTTTACAAATTTTATATTTAGCAATAATAAAAATTTGCATATCATTAGTTCAAAACATGCTTATGTTTTTCTCTATTTCAGGTAGTTGTAGATCCTGATTTAGAAATCAAATTATTGATTAGAACTTATTTTAGTATATTCTTTAATTTGTTAATGATAAAATTATGCATACATCTGTTTCTTTAGTTACATATGGAAATAATTTGAATCCATATGTTAGTTAATTTGTCTTATCATGAAGTTATAATTTTTTTTTCAAACATTTAAGATAAAAATTCACTAAATTCATAAAAGAAAATTAAATTGACCAGTGAGTGGTTGATGTTTTTGCCTTCAGTTTATCAACTTGAAAGTTCAATTTCCATTTTGGATGTTTGTAATGATTGGGTGTCCACTCAAAACTGTGTTTAGATGAAATTTATTTTCTTTTATAATACGTGATTATAAAATGACAAACAATTATCTTTAAAAGAAAAATTATGTCATGTATAAGATATTATCGTTATCATTTAATTTTTTTCTGAAGGACTTAATTTTAAAACAAATTATTTAAAGTCAGTTGAAATACTGATTATTTTCTAGTTATGACTTTACAAAGGAATCATATTTTTTTTTTTATTAATTAAAGTGTAAAACGAAAGAAATTTTTTTCATGAATCCTTAAATTGTAGTATTACATAGAAAATCATTGTAATGTGCTTTTCACTTTATTAAAAACATCAAATCAAGAGAACTTTTAATATTTATAACTCAATAAATTTTATGTACAATGATTAAAAATTGCTTTTTTATGTTTCATTTGGTGATTTGTAATAGTGTAATTAAATTCATTTTGAAGTGATCATTAAAAATTTTTATAAAAAAGTTCATTGTATTTTCCTGATTATATTAGTTTTATTGCTAATGGCAAAATTGTGTACTTTTCAGATAATTTTAAATCATCTGAATGATCTCCAATTAGCAATGGTTGTCATTAGAATGTATGAAGGAGAAATTGAAACTGTTACCCCTTCCTTACGAAAACTACTTTTTACTGATGTACTTGGATGTGAACCTGATGGTTCAAATTACATTCCATCAAAAGCCTACCCAGATCCATTTATAAGATGTATGGCACGTTGGATTTTACAGGACTATTGTGGCTCATTAACAACTTTATTGCAAACAGATGTAGGCTATTCACATCCTAAAGCAGCAGAGGTGGAAAATTCTGGTGATCGCACATCTGGTAAGATATTTATTCTGTAACTTTTGTAGTTAGTTTTTTGTACTTAATAAAAGTATCTTGAGAAATTCTTTCAAAATTAGCTTTTAATTTAACTGAAATTAATCATTTATACATTAATTTTCAACTGGTGGTTGGCAAACACATGAGATATCACATGGTATACAAAAAAATTTTCACTTGAATAATATTATAGAATTTTAGATCTCTGTCAAACAATTAAATAATACATTTACATGGGATTAATATGAGTTATAGCACCTAATAATTTTAAAATAAATAAGACAAATGAGAATATTTTAAAATGTGTTATTTCATCACAAACTCCATATAAATCGCTGAATGAATAAGAAATGAATCAGGGTGTTTCCTAAAATCATTTTCAATCCCCTTGACAATGTTTCCATTGAATGACATTTGTTGTCATTCAATGGAAACAAAATATTTTTAACTGAGTAACAGATGATCATATAGATGGTTTCAAACTTTGTATGAATTATTTCACAATTAATAATGTACTATATTGATTGAATTTCATCTGGGAATAACATTTAATAATTATTATATTAAATGTGTTATTGATAAAACTGCCTAGTATTAAACTCCATAGTTAAAGTTTTAAACTTTACACTATGGAGTTTTATACTATGGATTGATATAAATGGTTCTTTTAAAATATTGTTTGACAAAATGCTGGATAATTACTGCCAATTGTGTTTTCTTCAATTTCAGTCTCAAATTTCAAAACAGTTCATGAAATTACAAACTTCTATGGACCTACCATTTCACCTGTTTAAAAGAGGAAAAAAATTGAAAAATGTGTGGGGAAGAAAAAGTAAAATATTTGTGACTTTGCAAGTGGGTTCTCATTTTTGCCTGATATTGATGATTAAACTGCTTGTAGTAAATAACATTGTCGAATTTTAAAACCTTTACTTCCCTGTAGATACCTAAAAAATTTGACACAAGGATAAATCTGTTTGGAGCATTTTAGAAGAAAATGATAAAATTGTTAGAAATTTTGTGTCTTTCTTTCTACCAGCTTCAAGCATAGGTCCATCATTTTGAGTAAGCTTTGATTTGCATAATTTGAACAAGTGCATAAAGGGAGAAAACTTTAGCGAACAATTTTGTATTTAATATTGTTACAAATTTATTTGTATTTATCTTTAAATACCTCAGACAGATTAGAAATACTCAAATCTTGGCTAAAACTGCTTAATTCAAGCTACGTTGGCATTCCTAAAGATTTGCAGCCACTTGGTAAGATTCTTGGTGCATTTCAAGAAATAGATACTTCTAGAAAAATCCATCACTGAAGCTCGAACCAGTGCTAAGTGAGATAGCCTAGAACCTTCCAGAAGCTTAGCAAAACTCGTAGATTTCAAGCCATGTCAGGTATAAATACCTCCGCCCGACATAGAGTGAGTTTGTAGTGACGATCAATCTTGAATATTTGTCTAGTGCGTAGAAGCTGTTGACTGTCTGAGGTATTTGAGACTTCTGTGATTGGTAGCTTTTTTTTTTTTTGTGCTGCTATATTAACTGATTTGGAGTTGTGTAATTGTGATTTCTACTGTTGGAAGTTTCTGTAAATGTTGAATTTACTATAAATAAAAGTCTTGTGATTTTTAAGTGACTGTTTTATCGAATCTCAATGGGCATGGACCTTGAAATGTGGGACAATATGTTGAAGCATATGCTTAGGAAAAAGACCTGCGTATAAACCTGATCAGATTCCCTTGTCAAATAATACAGTGACTTGTAGAAATAATTTAGAAAATGATGTGAGGAGAAAAGTTTTCAAAATAATTAAATTGAATTACTTTGCAATCCAGCTTCATGAATTAGCCAACTTGTTTACATTAAATACAATTTTAAAAATTTTCTTCAAGAACTGTACCTTTTGGGAAACCTTAAAGACCTTTCCATTTGCAGAAGCAATTTTCATTATGGTCAGTGATCAGTTTGAAAATAAAAAGAAATAAATTGATCTTTTTGTATGGATGTGTACACGGGTATTTCAAATTCTGTGACAAGATGACATTTTGTTCTTATGACTTGAGTAACAACCCGCAAAACAATTGACAGAAATCATTGTTATATTCAAAGACAAACATCGTTATAAACATGTTTGAATCAAAATCAATATAAATTTGAAGTATTTTTATTAATCAGGTATTTATTTATTTATTTATTATTTATTTTTTTTTTTTTGAAGTTTACAACTGAATATATTACTTTTCCATATTAAATAAATTAAATGTGCCATTACAAGGCATCCAATGCCATTATTCATAATGAGTATTATAGAGTTAAGTCCAACTTTTAGATTGAATACTTGATTGTGAATGAATAATAATTTCTTGTTACACTCAGTAGCTTTTTATCAGAAAATTCAGTTAAATTTGATGAAACATCTAAAATAAAGCATGTTAACATTTTAAGAATTTTTAATGAGTATTTTCTCAATAAAGCAGTATGTTCATTTCAAACAAGAATGTAATCCTTTTTAAGGAGATGTAAGTTAAGAGAATTTCCTTACTATTGGAAAAAAAGTTACCCTGGGAAAGTTTTCTATAATCTATTTATAGATTACATAGATTACTCTTTAATTACCTACATGCCCAATATTTAAATGAATATACTTTTCTTTTTTTTTTTATAAAAATTTCATTCAAATTTATTTTTTGCAATCGACTAATTCAATATATATATAAAGAATTTTCATGTTTATTTTATCTTTAAGATAATATTAAAACAGATTAAATCAAAATTTTACTTCAAACTGAAATTGTCATATTAAAATAAATTTTAAATTCTTTATTTCATTCACAAATATTAAAAGTTTTTTTCCTCCCTTTTCCTTCAAATTTATTATATGCTTAACCAAGCACAAGTAATTTTTTGTGTTAAATATTACCTTTTAATTATGATTTTAATAAGATTTCTATTGTTTTCATTTTTGACAAACTATTGTTTAACATAAAAAGTAATTGTTTTATAAATTTTATTTATTTTTTGCTTGTTACTAATGGCTTTACAAAAGATTTGTTAATTTCTTCTCTGAATTTTATGAGAAATTTTCAAGGAAAAGGAAAAATATTTATTTTAGTTGATATTTTAAAAATATATAATTTAATGATTATTTTTAACTAGGCAAAATATTGATATGTAATTAGTGACTGATAAAACTAATGTTATTTGTAAAATATCCTGTTTGGAATATTGTCAAATAGCTTATTTTTTTTTATTAAATGTAAATTTAAAATATTAACTGTGTAATATTTTTTAAAGTTTTTAAATTAATCCTCATTTAATGATCAATAAGCTGGTAGTTGAATTATTAATACTCTGGCCTTCTGTTCAGCAATTTGTGGGTTCAAATCCCTCCTCTGGCATGGATACTTGAAGTGATTTGGAATCTATTTTAAATTAGATCCTAGTCTAATTAGTCCTCATGTGTGAAAAATGACCATTGAATAACAAATCAAACCACTTAAAGATTATTTTATATTTTTTGTAAAGATAACCTTAGAAATTGTTTTACATGAAAATTGTAATATTTTAAATTATTTCATTGTGAATTTACTGGTTTTTTGTTTTTCATAGCTAACCCTGGTGTATTTAACTTCTACTTATTCCTTCGTACTCATCCATTGGTTGTGCGGAGACAAAGAGCTCACAATTTATCAGAAATGAAAAAGAATAAATTATCTGGAAATATGTATTCTAAAACTGAAAGCATTGATGCTGAAGAAGTAATTCTTCCAATTTTTTTCTGTTAACAAATTATGTATATAGTTACATTAAAATATTGTTACCGATTAAATGTGACTTTTTAAAGTAAAATTTTATTATTGTATGTTATTTTATTGTTAAAAAATATGCTTCATTTTACACTTTGTTTTAATTAGAATATGAAATTATCCTTTGTTAAAGCAATTTCAGAGAAATACAGTTTATTCCAATTTATTTTATGAAGTCAAGGGGAATATTAAATTTTTAAATTTTGATTTGCAATTTCATGTATATATTGTTTAAGATCTTGAAGTACTGAAAACTGCAGCAATACAGAATTGCCATAAAATTGGATAATAATATAAACATTATTTTAAATTTTATGCTTGATATGTTCTTTATCAAGCTTGAACTAATATTTATCTCAGAATACCAGGTGATAAAATAATTTTATGACAAATTTATTTTCTAAATAAAATTGTGAACTGAACTATGTGTAATTTTCTGTTCAATATTTTGTGAATAATAATAATATATATAATGAAAAATGATCTTGAGAGATATATGCATGTGATGTAAAACTCATTTTAAATTATATTTAAAAAAAATGTTAAAGCACACAGAGTCATTAGGGGAATTATTTGTGATTCAAGAAGAACTATATTTTATAACTATAGCTGTTTGACATTTAACCCCTCATTTTCAGGGATGTTAATTTCCTAAAATGTTAAACTGAGAGTTTTTGCCTTAAATTTTGAAAAGAATAATTAAATAGTTTAAAGTGAGTTTTTGAAATGTATTTTTAGACTTGATTATTTTATTAAGAATGTTACTGAGAACTAGCAAAATGATTTAGCAATACTAAATATAGTTTCAATTAGAATTTGAAATGTGTGTTGTCAAGTTAAGTTCAAATAATGCATTGAAAAATCATGTCAAATATAAAATTAATCAAGATATGAATATAAAAAATATTTATAAAATCTTAGGAAGCATATATTTTAAGCTTTGATAAAATAAAGTATTAATTTAATCTTTAACAGATGCCTTTTGAAGACACCATAACTCCCTTAGAAAGAAGACTATTTTTCACCACAGCACATGCACACTTTCGTGCTGGTTGTCCTGCTCTGGCTCTGGAAGTTTTGTCACGCTTACCTAACAGAGTTCTAACAGAGGGTCCAATGTCACCTGATGATGCTGTGTTTGATTTTGCCAATATTCTTGAAAACAACAATGATGTCATAGCAACTGGCACTTTAAGTACTGAAGATACAATCTCTAATAAGCTTAAAACTAAAACAAGTGAAGTCTCTAAAGGGGGATCAGCTGGAGATTTTGATTGGGGACAACCTGTATCTTCCACCAATGTAAACAGTTCTTCTGATTTTGACTGGGGAGCTCCTGTTTTTCAACAAAAAGAACCAGAATTGGAATTGGATTTAGATCTCAAAATTAGTGATGATGAAGAATCTGAAGATGGAATAGAAATCAAACCCTCTAAGGAAATTATTGAAGGTGAATTTCTTTTTATATCAATTTTAAGAAAAGTTTATGTATGCAAAAAAAGTAGAATAGTTGAAATATCATGCAAAAATAGTTGAAATATAAGAGTGAAAACATAACAGTTTCATAACAATTTAAAAAAAAAATTAAGTACATAAAAATTTTATTTTATCTAATATTAATATAATATGTTTACATACAAAGATTTTATACAAAAATATTTAGCATTCCTATAGGTAAGTACAAGAAAAAGTTCAAATAGTGATAAGTAAATTTGTAAAGAAAGGGAGAAATGCAGAGGATATCCTTAAGAGAAAATCTAGTTTTCTTGAAAGATTTAAAGAAAAAATGATTGAAAGTTTATTTTCAAATTTATATGACTTTGATTTTTTTATATTTCAGATACAAAAAAGAATGAAAAAGCACTTAGTATTGACATTATGGCTCAACAATTGAAATTCATTGCTTGCTTAAAAGTATGTAATGTAAATTTTAGATTTTAAGTTTACTTGATTATTTTAATTGTGCTTTTTCTAAAAATTTGGTATGCTCACTTTCTTTTTATGTATGTCATTTTAGTTTTCTTTTGAATTTTCTAATTTTTTTAAATTTTATTTTGTTAGCTTGTTAATATGTATATCTTTTGAAAGTAATCTGTGCTTACGTTTTATAAAGATAATGATGGAAGAATTAAGCACGTTAGCTACTGGATATGAAGCTGATGGAGGACAGTTGCGCTATCAATTATATATATGGTTAGAAAAAAGTGTATCAGCTCTGAAAGATCTTTGTCAATATGGGTGTAACTCTTCTGATAATTTCAGTCAATCAGGTAATATTTACTTTTAAAACATGTCTTTTTAATTTTCTGCTTTGAGATTATTATTACTATTCATATTGGTTTTTATTCATGAAGCATTTCACGTGTTGAAAATTATTGTAGTGCAATTTACCCTTCTCAAAAAGGGAGTGTTATATATTTTTATCCCTTTTTAATACTATTATTAAATGTTATAACATTACAAAATAAGTGCTGCAACATTTAACATGAATTGAATAAATCTTTATAAATTTACTTAAGAAAAAGCAATACTTAAAAAAATCTTACTGTGTGTTGAAGGATTTTAATATTTTTTTAGAAATAGTTTAATAATTTTAGATGAAAAGAATATGTTTATATTGAAAAGTCAAAACATGATCTTCCTCTCTGTTTTACAAGGCACGTGATCCAGAGGAAATAAAGTAAAACTTGTTGCAGAGAATGGGAAGCATCATTTCTCTAATTATGTGTTAGTTTCACTAGAACAGTTATGGACTTAAGCGACTTTGACATGAAGACTTAGTGTGAGTATCTCTGAAACTGCATTTCTCATCAGCTATCTGCAAACAAACCTTGTCAACCGCTTTGACAAAAGTCCTTGCAAGAAGGTGTCAAGTGGCTGAATTACAGAGACAAATCACATAGATTGCATAGCTAGATATCCACACATCATATTTTACAAAACAAAGGTTGCTATCCTGCTTGCTAAAAGAAGATTAGTGGCAAATAATGACTCATTTGACAAACAAATGTAATGGAGTTAAAAATAGAAATATTTCTAATCACAGGATTCACTGTTTGTCAGAGTCACTGCTGATTTCATATTATTAAGAAGACTAGCCTCTGACATCCTGTGGTTTAATAATGTATGCATATTGAACACTGCAGTATTTGCTGCTTATTTCATTGATATTTGTCAATTTGACATAAATATTGAAAATAATAGCTTGCAAATAAATGATAAATTGTGATTTTGAATATTTTATTTTGATTCTTCAGGCCATCACAATTTGCTCTCTACCAAAGTTGCTTCAATCCGCAACCCTTTCCAAGACAGGATCATTATTTTTATTTATTAATTTTTTATTCTATGCCAGACCTTGCCATGACTGCTATTAGTCTGAGACGGGCAGCCTAATAGTGTTCTGATTGACAAACAAAGTAAAAAAGACAGGATCACGTAATCAGAGAAATGACTCTTCCCTTTTTTTTGTGACAATTAATGCAATGCTCTTACTGATCAGCAGGTCTTCCATGTCATCACGGTAATATCAATATCAAGTAGTGTGGCAATGGTCATAATGTTTTGGCTCTTCTTTTCATGTGTGCATGCATGATGTTTGAAATAAATGCTATTACTTAACTTCAGTCTGTCAAACATGACAAAAAATGTCACGTTTGACAATTACTTATTTAAAACTATTTGTTTAAAATTAATCTTATTTTGAAGCTTTTTTATATAAAAAGATTTATGCTCTATGATTTTATAAATACTATTTAATAAGAATTTATTGATAATATTGCTATGTGAAATAATTTACAATATGAATGAAATTTCCCAACTCCTTCAAATTGTTTGCATGTGAAGGTTTTTCAATTTCTTAATGTTGTTTTATTTCAATTTATCGTAATTTGTCTGTGTTTTATGCAGTACAACATTTTTTTGTATTTCTCCCCTCTCATAATTCATTGCAACATTTTAGGCATTTAATCCCTTTCCTATATAATTAAAATTTATCTTAGAAAATGTGTGGTATATAGCATACTCAATTTGTAATTCAAAATGTTCCCTTAAAATTAATCTGTTTTGAACTTCATGCATTTTGAACTTGCTTGAAGAATATAAATTCTTGATATTTCTTTTTATCTATAGTTAAAGTAATAAATCATTTATTGTGTTGCTTTATGATTTTTCAACTTTTTTACTATTTAAGTAAATTTTATTTGTAGCTTTATTTAATAAGAATTTTATTCTTCTGAATTTTTATTTCATTTTAAATTAATTTTTAAGTTTAAATTTCAATGAAATATAGCAAATCTATTTCTTGTCAAAGAATATTTTATGTATAAACTATAGTTAGAAGCATACTTTATTCTTTGATAAATTTATTAAAACTGTTGTGCTTCTACATTTGAATTATATGTTGAAAATTTATTTAACATTCTAGATAACTCCGAATCCATGGCAATTGACCGAAGTCCTCATAGCAGTACTACTCAAGTTGACAGTGCTATAGATTTTCAAAATCAAAGACCTTCTTTGCATGAAATTTTACTGGCTGATAAGATGGATTTCGAAGCCAAGCTTCAACGAGCTAGTTTGCGCAAGCAGTGGCTAAAGGCGAATGAAGCCCTTATTCGAACTTTGTTAAGTTATTGTAGTCTCCACGGTGCTCATGGAGGAGGTTTAGCAGCTGTAAGAATGGAACTGATTCTTCTTCTGCATGAACTACAGCAAGAGCGCTCTAGACAGCAACTTCTTTCTCCTTTGCCTTTCCCAACAACATTGCCTTTACTTGCTGCTAGTGTGGCTTGCCAAAAAACTGTTGTTGCGGATCCCATCCGTCATTTACAGGTGAGTTTAAGGAGTTTTTTCTGCTTAGTTTTTATTGTTGAGTACAATAATATAAATACTAAATTTTGAGTTTTTGAAATTTTAGATAAATATGTAATATTTATAGAATTATTTATCATCACCTTTTGATAATTTTTTATAGTTGTTATGCCAAATTGAAGTTTATTGCATAATTCTGTAAATTACTGTTAAATGACAATACAATAAAAATATTGAGAGGTTTAAAAATGTTAATGCAATGGACCAAAGAGTAAGGCTCTTGGAATTTACCTTAGTCTTACAAGCTTATCCCTTTCCTCGTCTTATTGTAGAAACATAAAATTGTAGTCTTTTATTGATATTAATTCCATTTTTATAATTCCCTTTTTTCTTCTCCTGCAATGCATTTTACAAACTATCTGATTACAGTTATTTCTAGGTTAATGAAATGCAATAAATATAACTTATGGTGAGACTGTATTAAATTTAACTGTGTATTCCTTATGAAAGTTTGCCTATTTTTAATGTAGACCATCGACATTTTCTTGGGGGTGATTGGGCTGTAGCAAAAGAAGAAATATTTTTAATTTCATAGACATCTGAATTTAGGTAATTTTATCTGTTAATGGTTTGTGATCGATTCAAAATTTTAGGTGCTGTGTAATTAAACTCTAAATGCAGTAGCTTTTTGGTATAAAGTTTTGGATATTTCATTTTTAAATTCTAATTATAATACAATCTTCAGTTAATCTCTGTTAAATCTGCAGTTTATTCAAGTTTATTTTAAAGTTTTGCTTATATCACACCTAGCATGTATATTTTATTAACTAATAAAATGCAACACACCCAAAAAGCTGTCTTATTTTTAACAAAAATCTATTATAATATTCTAGTTTAATTATGTAAAATTCATGAAAAATAAATAAAATCTTGTATAAATATTTTAATTTCCTCTTATTAAAAGAATTAAGAATTTAAGAAAACATCAAAAATCAACAAAGCAATTATGTTAAGATTATTTTGATATTATTAGTTTTGGTTTTCTTTTCTCTTCAGTAGTATCAATGTCGAAATTATATTTGCAAATTAAGAAAGCCGATGCAATGTGTATTGCAAAAAGTGTAATTGTTCATAATAGTAATAATTTTTAACATTTCCTATATAAGATTTTAGTTTCATTATTAATAAAAAAATTACTTATGAATATATCATTTATTATCTTATAAAATATTTATCTATTTATTATATCTCTTGTTAGTATTTAAAGAATAAAATATCTAAGCTGTATTTTTAGATAATTCTAAAACAATTTTAATCTATTTCATGTTCCCTAGTAGATAATCTTGTTTTCATAAACATGTTTATAATCTGTTGTAAAATTCTACCTGTTAAAATAGAATATTAACTAAAAGTTATTTATCTATAAAAATTCACTAAATATATTTTTACTGAGGAAATGCTTTTAAATTTATTACCCTATTTCTTAAAATACTTCCGATATCATATTTCAATGACTAATCATTACAGTGAAGTATCTAATATATTAATATATAAATGACTTTATATTTCTGTATATTTTATTTAAGTCTTAGTATTATTTTCTTTATAAAATGTAATTCTGCTCATTAAATATTTGCATATTAAAAGAGATGTAAATAATATGCTTCTTTTCAATATATTTGTTGCATTAATTCTCAAGTTTGCAGTTAATGTAATTGCTTAATTCCTGGTAAATGTTTAATATTAGAAATAATAAAAGGATTAATATATTCTGGGGGTCCAAAGATTTTTCATTGAAAACCATTAATGTATTAATTAGTTTCTTTGTTTTGAAAATTTATGATATGTATTCATTATTTTAATAAATTAAATGCACTTTTCACATGCAAAATATGAATTATGCTAATTTAAATCAGAAATCTAAGTGCACACAAGAAAAAATATAAAAAAAGTATTATATGATATTTAATCATGGGATATTATTTTAAATCTATAATTTCATGCAAGTCTTGCACAAGCAAAGCTCAACAGCTTTTGTGGCGTTGGTTTTCATGGGAAAATATGTATTTAGTTTCTGTGAAAAATTTGCAATTTAAAAAAATAGCAATATTTATATTTTTATAATTATTATTATTTAATTTAGTTCAGAACAGTGTTATACAACAGAATGAGGTTTCATATAAAAAAAATTCAAATAAGATATAGAGTAATTAAGAATTATCTTTCGTTTGAATGTTATTAAATATTAAAATCCAGACTCATTTCATTTTGTTACGATATGCCACTGTTCCCTTTTTTCACATCTTTTCTATTTTCCCAATATGCCACTGTTCCCATCAGTGGCATATTGGGAAAATAGAAAAGATGTTTACTGCATAGGGCAAAAAAATTTTTATCAAAAATCGGGAAAAAGCAAATTTTGATAGAAAATTACACTGGAAATGTTGAAGGAAAGGAGACCAATGTAAAAAAGTATCTTTTCTCTAATTATATATATCATAAACTATATCATCTTAAGTCAATCAGACCAACATTCTGATATAAATTTCATTATGTTCTGCAGGTACTGTCTATTCAATTTTATGCAAAATAAGAATTTTGTTTTCATAGGGTAAAACTTCATGAAAAAAAAAAAATAGCATATAATTTAGAAATATCTTTATTTCTATAAATTTATAAATGTATGAAGAGCTGTATTTCCTTTTCTAAATTATTAAACATATAATAATGCATATAAGATAAATGTATAAATGCATTTTTTATGCACTTCATATAATGTCATTTATTTATCTCTCGTTTAGTCTCTTGCACATGACATCTTGTTGACAATTATTGATATGTCAGAACCACCTACAGTTACAAGTTCTAACTATTCTCATGTAATTGTCTTGCGAGATTTGAGCACTTCACTCTCTGCTTGTATTTATGAATCTCTCTGTGATAGTGATACTTTTATTGTCAAACAAGGCGGTCCAAAAGGACTTAGTATGGAAGAACTCATTAGGTATTACCTTTTCTTATATTGTATGGATAATAGTACAAAATTACTTTAAAAGTTTTATTATATTAATTAGTTTATCATATTATTCATTTTTGCTTGTAATAAATTATTTTATTTTGTAAAATTTATTTCAATATAGTCAAATGTAATCTTTTATTTAAAATTTTTTAATAATATTTCATTTTATTATTTTCTTTTAAATAAAATCACACTATTTATATTATGGATTCTACATTGATGTAATGTATTTTTACTTTGTTATCTGCAGTTTGCTTTACCAAATTTATATCATGCATTTTAATTTTTGTAATATTTTAAGAAGTATATACATAGCAATGTCAAATGTATTTAAGATATCTGCCTACAGTGAAAAGTTGATTTTTGAATAAATGTGCATGTTTTTTTATTTGTGTTTATTAACTTTTATTTGTGAATCTTGTACTCAGAACTTTCCAGTTTTCAAAACAATTCTTCATTTTAGTGTATGTCAAATAGAAATTAAGTTACTGAAATTTTTTGATATATGTAATCTTTCAAAAAACAAAACAGGAAATTGCATTTTCAAAGTGAAAGTGGAAAAAAAAGTAGTATTTTATTTATTTTATAAATATTTTTTCTTAATTTATGTTTTATGTAATAGGCTGATTGATAGCTAAAATATAAAGCCGTTATTTGTTTAAACATTTGAAAAGAAATGGCAACATTTCATTAACACCAGCAAAACTATCATTTTAAAAACTGTTTTCTCAAAACTCTATTTTCTGCAAAATCTCCAAATTGTTAACATAATATCTCTAATTATGAAGATATTTTTCTGAAAATTGGCCTACATGTTTTAAGTGCTATTATCTATGAAATAAAGCAAAATTTTGAATATATATGGTAAACTTCATTTACAATTGTTTTTAAGGAGAAAATTTTGTAAAATATCCATATTGCTATATATTTTTATCCATATTGCTATTATCTTTATCGCTCAATATTTTCTTACATTTTTCTCCACTTAAAAAAATATTTTCATCTTTTGCCTAAATTAAATTATGATATGCATTATAATTTTCTGTACAGTGTCAGCTGGTTTTTTTTAATTTTACTAAAATTTTCCAGAAAATAAACCAATTCCACAAAATTAATAATGTTGTATGTATTTATAATGTTGGCTAATTGTATGTTTTTGCATCATAAATTTATGAAAACAAAATGGAAAGAAATTAATTTATAAGAAAAATTTGGTTTGAATATAGGCAGATATCTTGAGTGCTATTTATTTTTAAAAAATATTCAATAAAAATACTGAGAGCTCAATGACATTTACTTAAAATATTCAGTTATGATACTTAATATCATAATTGAATATTTTCCCTAGTGTCTTTAAGATACCTAATTGTTCTGCTTATTATGTAAATTGATTTTTAGGGCTTTTATTTTTCTTGTATTTCTATTTTTGTACCTATTTTCTCTTGATTTGAGTATTTTGTTTACTTTTCCAATAAAAATATTAAATTTATCTTTTTGAGTATCATTTAATATGTGAAGACCAATTTATCTTAAAATCGTCTACGTTCATCTATATCAGAGAGAGTGCATAGTAAAATATTAAGTATGAAATTCTATAACTTGTTTCTTTATTTTTCCCCAAATAGTACTTACCATAGTAAATCGTATGAATTTGCTGAATTGCAGCTATGCCAATGGGGTAAATTTTCAGGCATACATATTTTAGTGTAATTATATCTAGAGTTACACTCTATTTTTCTGTTATTTTATGCTCTTCAAAAGATTTTAAAACTTTTAATTATCATATTAATTTTTGTTTAAATAACTTTTTTTTTTTAAATTACTTGAAATAATTTCAGTCTATTAAATTATTTTTTATTAAGATAAAATTTGCTGAATAGCAGCTATGCCAATATATTGCTTTAATATTTTACATAACTATATTTATTATATGTTAATACTTTATCCATAATATTTTATAATTGTTTATTAGGCTTTTAAAAAAGTAAACACTCAGCTTGTTCTTCATTTGAATCTTTAATATGTTATTTATTGTAGGTATGATCTTATAAGTGTTTTTTATTTAAGAAATTTAGGTAATCTACTACTTTTATAAAGATATAAGAGATTATACACACACATAAGTTACACATATTCGGATTAAAAAAAATACTTAAATAATTATCTTTCTCCATATTTAGCTCTGGTGTTGTCTATCAAAATAGCCATTTATTAGCAGGCCACCATGGACGTTCAAGGCATTATAGTGGGGAAGAAGATATAAGAATAACCACATCTCCACATAAATGGCCTGGTATATTTTGAGATTTGCACATAAATTATTTTTATAATCTGAGTAATTTGCTGGTGAACTTGTTTACTCAATCGTAACTTCATTATGAAAAATAATAAACTCAGCATATTTTCCTGTATGTAATCTGCAAATAACATGTTAAAAAAGTAGCAATTTTCATTGTGCCTATTATATTCCACCACAGATTATCTGGTAAAAAAACATTATCCATTTCAAAAGCTATTATAATGTTTTTAAAAGAATATTGTTTATGTTTTACAAAATAAATAATAAATGATCCCACGACATGTCTAACTTATTTCAGCTATAATTAATTTTGTCCAATTAAGTTCAAGGACAAATTCTCAGAAAGATATTACAATTTCTATTGGTTATCCTCATTTTGACCTGATCTGCTTCATTCTAAAAATATTCAAACTCGTATATTGTTATATGAAAGTGAAGGCATATGTTACACAGCAGATTTTAAACTAAAAGCTGTAGGGGGAAGGTAAATAAAAGTCTTTAAACAGCTTAAGGTGAAGTAAAAAGCAAAACATGCACAGTACAAAAGGAAAGAAGAAAAAGAGTTATCCAATATAAAATTAAAAAATAACCCATTTCTTTAATTATTAATATAACAAAGATATTTTATTTTTAAAATATGTCCAACCTTGTTTTAAAAATTCTTAAAAAATAAAGATAGATAATTATATACAGGATGTTTTAATAGAATTTTCATTGAATTATCCCTCTTGATCAATCTGATGCTTTCATCTGAGTTTATTGCTCTTTCTGATGAGGTGGATCTAAATAAGATTTTTTATAATAACTTTTTTTCTGTGCATTTTATTATATTTTTAATCATACTGTGGTATTATTTTATGTGGTATCACATTATCAGCAATATATATGTCATTGACTACTTGTCAAAAAAAAGTTGTCGTGAATAATGAAACATTTTTTTACTTGAAAAAAAGTCTTGGGGATAATATATGCCGCTGCAGATAATAAACAATTAAATATGGTAGTTAAAATCTTAAAATTTTCTAAAATTCCTGCTTTTTATTTTATTTAAAGTTTTTACTGAATATAAAAGTTATATTAGTTTTTAATGAATGTAAAAGTTACTTCATATTAAAGTTTTAAAGAATTCAATAAAAAATGAATGAAATTTTATGATTGAAAAATATTTTATGATTTGCCTCTTATTTTTACGTGATCTAAAATTTACGCTTTCTAACTGAAATGTGAAAGAATTTTTTTATGGATGGAAATTTTTTAAACATTATTTGTCTGGGATTTTTAATTTTACCAGTATATACTTATTTACTTTTAAAAAGTTGACAGTTAATTGGGTCTTTAAAATAATTAATTTATACTGTGTAAATTTTGTAAAATTTTAATATATGAATGTTTTGTTATTGTGAATTTTTAAGTGTGTGTGAAGTTGTTACTACATTTTCATTATTTGTGGGAAAATTTCTTAACATGTATAAAATATATGTTTAACGTAACTAAAGTTTATTAATATTTTTTGCAATGCTGCAGTTTTTTTACAAGTTATTTTTAACTTTATTTAGTTTAATTTATTAAAAAGTAATAAATATTTTAAAAAATAAATAATATATAAAAAGTGAAATGGTATGTATGGTTTATCATCATAACTGGAACAATTTCTATCAATCATAAGTATTGTAATTAAAATAATGATTAGATCATAATTACTGTTACTGGAAGGAAAATTTGAAAAATGATTATTTTTATATGCATGAATTAGGAAATTAATCAAGACATAGTAAGTAAAAGTCTTGTAATGTGTTCCTGTACTTTTATGTTTGTTATTGTAATATTTAATGTTAATAGTATGAATAAAAAGTATACTTTTATTTAAAGTATAGTGAGCATAATGTATGTATATAGAATTTATATGCATAAATTCCAAGCATTTCCCATTGTCGTAGCAATTGTATCTTAGTACATCTTTATAGTCATCCACTTCAAAATTTAGATTCTGGTGTAATTATTTTAATTATTTTTTTGTGTAAAATGTAACAATAGAAGGAAAACCTTCAGTGTTTACAGTTCATAAAATATAATTCATTAATGGAAAATATTAAAAAGAATTGAAGTTGTTTACAATATTTGTTGAAAGAAAATTAAAAATTGCTTGTTTGTGTTCTTTACTATTCTAAGAATAGTTGCAATTTTTTTCCCTTTAAAATTTATATTTTAAAACACTAGTTTTAATTTCATCAGCATCATTTATTTTAGCAAACTTATAAACACATTTTTAAACTGTTAGTTCAAAAAGTGATTGAAAGTGCACTTGCTTTCAATTTTATTTTCAGAAGTCTATTTTTTTTATCTTTTCTTTTATTGACATCAGTAATGTATAGCTCTGGGACATAATAAAAAACATAAATATATCTAATGGTTTAGTTCAATTAAATATTATTAAAATTAAGAAATTCTTAATATTAGAAAGCAAATTTAAAATTTTTACTTTTACTATCGATTTAGCTTTAATTTATGAGATTGCATAAAAATATCAGCTCTTTTCACATGCAGAATATTTTTATTGTAAATTAATAAGTTGATTATCTAGTTATAACATGCCAAAAGCCTATATTTTGATTAAGAATTTATTCTGATTACTATATACTTCATAGTGTTTTAGGGAAAGTGTGTTTTTAAGTTGTTTGTAAAAACTTATTGAAAGAAGAAAATGTGTAAAATCAGAAATAACTTTTTTATAGAGTTGGAAATTTTCTATCATTCCCCTCCCCCCAAAAAAGTGAAAATATGTATTTTTAATACCTCTTTCACTGACTCATTCCAGCAGTTTTATCAATGATGTCATAAGTATCTTGTGACTAATGAATGTTACTTTGAGGTATTAAAGGAATTTTTTTGTTTTATTTTTGCACTTTGTATAACCTTGATAAATATATAAGAAATTATATGTATAAAATATTTCATATCCTTTATCTAACAATGATTTCTATTTATAAAATCTGAAATTTATTTCTGATTACAACAAATTGAATAAAAATTTTTTAACTTTTTTAATCATGTGCTTGCTTACAAAATTTAATCTGAAATATATTTCTTGTTTGTAGGTGTTGCTTCTTTACGAGCACTCTTGGCTCAAGATAAAGATGAAGATTCTCCAAAATTACACACATTATTATGTGAAGCATTTGTTAGTATATACCTCAGCCAGCTTATCCATGCACTGTCCACATGTGATTGCCATGTTTTGTATCGGTTGATGGGTTTAAACTTTAATAAAGATACTTGGGCTCTTCTATTTGGAGGTGGTGCAAAAATATTGCTTCACATGTCCACTGCATCTGCACATGATTCTTCAGTTTCCCCTGCTTCTGTTGACAGTAATTATTTTCTTCTTTAATCTTCAAATATTGTATGTGATACCATTTATAGGGTTGTATGAAATTATATAGTTGATAAATTATATCATTTTGAATAAAATACCAGCTATATCATCTATTATATTATGTTACCCATGTTTCACACATCAACATTTGTTTCTAAAGGAAATGTGTGAAACAAATTGTGAAACATTTTCTGTTTTTTTTATTTTTTTATTTCACCTCCAACTTTGAACTTTTATGGTTTATATTTATCTTATGCTAATATTTTAACAGTGCCTGATTTATTGGGGGATTCACCCCATAAAAACAATTTTACCTTTTTAAAGACAATATGTTTCATAGAATTTATTTTTTTATAACTATGGATTTAAAATATATCAGTCATCAATTTTATTAATATTATTTATTCATTTTATAAGTAGCGTTTTTAATAGTACCTATGTGCAAAAATTTTTGTGTTATTTTAATTTTAGTGTTTTATATGTAAGGAAAATTTACTCATATCATTTTAGTCTGGTTTAATCAAAAAAGTTTATTATTAAAACATTTTTCATAGAATTTCACTTAAAGTGTCAAATAAAATCACAGAAAAAATTGTATATTATTCATTTAAGAAATTTTTGAAGGCAGATTTTTTCTTGCTCTTAGCATTTTTTATTGATTTTTTTCCTCGGATTTTATTCTATTGCAAGTGAAATAGTGTTTCAATAACACCTAATTTCTTATAGTTATAGAATGCTTGTACTAAATTTTATCTTAATAAAGAGTCATCCGTCTTAACTGTAGATTATAAAAGTAATTTCATAATTTTCTAATGATTAAGAATTTGAATATCATGCCCTTAAAAACTAAACTTACAGGCACACAAATTTATCAAAATGAGCGGCTATGTTACTGATTACTCTTTATTTCTTTTAATTTGCAAATTGTGTTTGCATCAAACAGAAAAATCAATAGAAATATTATCCCACTAGAAAAAAAAAAAGCATCAAATCTAAAATAATTGAACAGCTTACTATCTATATTTTTAATTTTTAAGTTAGTTTCTATTTACTATAGAATTTACCAAGAGATGGAATGTGTTTGAAAAACACGATATTTATCTCTTTTGTTATTTCCAAAATAGCATGAATTGTAATTTTCTTTTATTTTTGTAGTAACATTTATGAATAAAGTAAAAGGATGCTCAATTTTCCATTTCATTTTTAATGTACATTTTTCAATACTTTTATGGAGATACTGACTTTTAAAAAATGTGTCATTACTGATCTTTTTTACTGTCACATAAATGAACAGGCATGCATTAATTAGTTTTCCCTGACATCCCTATATTATTTTGTGTGAAATCTCATGATCTGTTCTTTTTTCTTCAAATTTCTTTTGGTATTTCTTTCTGCATACTCTTTTGTAATTCATGGAATCTCTGAAAAATATAATTTAGATTATTGATTAGAGATTCATTTAAATTGTTTTTGTTTCTTTAGCGGTGATTATAAACTTATAAACTTTTTAATTTTAGAAGAAAATAATACTGCCACTGAACAAAGTTCAGGTTTACTGGATTCTCTATCTCGGCAAAGAATCAAATTCCATATGAAATTGATGGGCCAGCTTGGGCAACAAACAACACAGCCTACTATGAAAGAAGATAAACCAACATTTAGGGAACAATTCATCCCTCCTAAAATGTCAATGGTTTCACTTTTCATGTCAAAGGTATATATTTTCAGTAAATATTTTGCTATTCACTATTTCATTTTGAAATGTTTGTTTTCATGCATAAGATATTTATCTATCAAAGGCACAGCTGCCACCAGAATGGCAAGCATTAGATTATGACTCTAATGCTTCATTGCCAAGTGATGAAGAGGAAGAGGTGGAAGAGGGAGATGAAGATGATGTGTTTGGTGAATCTACTGATGAAACTCAAGTGTCAAGCCGACGAAAAAAAATAGTATCTGATTCAGGAGGTTTAGATCAATTGGATCCAACATCTTATACATGGGGAATACTTCGTTATGCCATTGTGAAACTTGCCCTTAAACATGTTGGAACATTCCTCAATGTTGCTGGGTTAGAAATGCAAGGTAATTTTTCGATCAGTTTTGCAATTTTATACCTATAAAAATGACATTTTTTATTTATATTTTCCAAACTATTGTGTTTTTGGTTTACATTTATTAAAAAAAAATATTGAATATTTTTTACTGTAGGTAGTCCGATAAATTAATTTATTTTTTTAAATTGTTTCATGTTAATTTCATATTTTGAAGAATGTAAATATATATGTCTATCAAATCTAGATTAGTAGATTTTGAAATATTTGTTTTCTAAATAAATTGCATTTGCTGCTAATGTTTCAATGTCAAGCATATACAATATAATTTTAGTTAACTAGCTATGTTAATATTGAATATAAGAAAAAGTAGCAATAGAGTTGTCTAAATTTATCCTTAAAACTAAATGAGTGGATAAATAAATATAAAGAAAAGTATTAATGTTTTTAATTTATTTGTTTACTCATATTTTATATTATATGTAATACATTTACATCTAGAGAAATGTGTGCAAATTATCTTTTAAGTATCAGAAATATTAATTTGATAAAAATGTTTTTTTTTATTTAAATATATGATTAAATATATTTAGCTTAATACTCTTTCTTTCAAAAATTATTTCTCTTTCAAGAATTATTCTTATTTAGATATATGTATCTTAGTTAAAAAAAACTAAGATACATATATCTATATATATATATATATTATTATTATTAAATTATAAGCATTGGTTTTTTAAAATGTTTGTTTCTTTGAGAGGCTTTGTAACAAGTATTTTTAGAAAAAAGTGCTATTATTTTACTAATTTTATGATTGTAAATTTCTTATAAGTTCCTTTATATTAATCTATTAAGAAATAAAAATGAATTTTAAATTAAGCCAGTAGATTAAAAAACAAGAACAAATAAATTTTTTAATTCCATATTTCCTTACAATATATATGCAATAATTAAAATCTTTAAATTTTAAAATTTATTCTAAAATATATAATTGTTTCAGAATTGCCTGTTGTTAGTCCTTTGATCCAAGCTGTACTTAAATGTATGGAATTTTGGTTGAAGGATTTGAAACAATTTATGGATTCTTTTGAGGGTCCACCTCCTAATTACATTCCTGGTTGTTCATCAACTTCACAGACAGGACCTGCCTTATTAAAATATTCAGCATTATTAGAGCTGCACAACACTCCATTTAGGTTCGTGTTATCTTTAAATTGCTTCAGGGAAATTGATAGCTTTCTGGTAATATAAATAATTTGATTTATTCATTTTAATAAATTTAAAATTTATCAAAATACATCAATCAGGAATTAATGTATTGAATTATATTATGAATACATGATTCAATTAAATTAACTTTCTTTTTAAAGTGACTTATGTGGAAAATGGAAAAATGTTTTCTGTAAAATATGCTCTAAGCATTGTAAGACTAAAAAGTAAAAGCATTTACTTTTGCTGCAAAAATTCTTATTATAAATAGTCAAAAATTAATTTCTTATTAAGAAACTTATTTTTTAATTTTAATAGTTAAAATAGGCAATTGTTAAATTTATTAAAGAGAGACTACATTTATAATGCATTTTATTTTAAAATTTTCCAAAATACTAGTTCATGACAGAAACATGTCACAAGCAGTCTTTAAGAAATTAAATTCCAGGAAAATCTTAACTCTAAACCATGTTAATGACTAATTTTATTTATTTATTTATTTATTTTTTTTTTTTTATTTAAAGCCTATTTTTTTTCAAAGGATTTACTTTCTTTAAGTAAACACAAGTGTGACAATCCCAAGTGACCTGTTCTCTTTATTTTCTTCTGTTTTTCTCTTTTCGTTTTTTCCTTTTCTCTCTCATTGTAGTTGCCTTGCGTTGGCAACAACAACTCGGTTGTGAGCTCACCTTGAGTAGCTATCGCAATTCTGTTGCTATTAGCTTTTCTTGGGGATTAAATCACTTACATGTTTGCTATGCATGGACATCTATGTTCTTGGAAAAACGAGTCTTGGTAATTGAGACCATCAGAGACCAACACATTATTTGGGCTTCTGCTTCAGGTAAAGATGTGGTGTGTAGTTATCTCTACATTAATCTGCTCAAGTAGCTGAATAATGTGAAGCAATCTTACACTAACAGCATGTCTCATTAAGGATGGACTTTTTCAAGTCATTTTACACAAACTGAAGGAGAACTTCAGGGTAGCAATTTAAATGTTATGCTTTTTAACCTTCATATAAACAATATGTTAAATGATCTTCCTCTTTCTATTCATTGTGCATTATGTGAGGGTGATCTGCAGATTTCTTGTTGAGGTTTCAATATTCCCTTATTTGAATAACAATTGCAATCTGCTGTTAATAACTTTTCTTGTTGCAATTAAAATGGACACAAAATTTCTACTAAATGTTCTCATTTTTCAAAAAAACTGGTCTTCCTGTATATACGAAATACATTTATTCTAATAATGGATTGGAGTTATATTAGATCAATTCACCTATCTTTCTCACATTTTATATTTATAGAAGTAATATTAAAAGTCTTTAAACATTTTAAAAGTACTTTCAAATGTTTCTTAGTGTGCCGATTGTAAAATATTATTCTCAATTTATCAATTCCTCATAGCATCTCAAATAGATTATGGTTGTATTTTATACAGATTAGGAAAAAATTCTGCTATTCATAGATTGGACACTGTACATCAACAGGCTCTTCAAATTTGCTCAGGAGCTTATAAAACTTCACCTGTTATATGCTCTTGTGTGATTTGTCACCAGCCACCACTTCACTTAAGCCATAAGCTGTGTTTTTTTTTTTTTTTAATTTAAGAATTATGTTAATTTACCTATTGAGATCTACTAAAGTTGCTCCTAGATTGAAGAGACTGTACCTCGCTCGCCCTTACTATATTTTGCCCGTATTTTCCCTTATTTATGAAGTCTGGTGATATAGTGACACGTACTTCGCACTCCCAGCACGGCTCTATCATCAGGCTGGGAAAGGTTGACTCAGCCTTTCATCCCTTCAGTAGATAAAAAAACTGAGTACCAAGCATGCTTAGGAACTAAACACTGAGGAACTACTATTAGGTTCACCACCTAACTGGGACATTTGCTTCACACACCAGAGCCCTTGGGTCAAGAAGACAGATATGGGCTCTGTGAACTTTGGTTCCACAATAAGCTATTGTGCCATAGAATTTAGTTTAGTTTTTTTTAACCATTTATTTCAGAATCTAGCTTCTTAGGTATACAGCCTATAACTATTGATTTGTATGGATTCCTCCTTGGAATACTTTGAACAGCGTTGTAAATCCATTTGCTAATTAAATTAAATGCAGCACTTCCATCATTTTCCCAACAACTGTTGGCTGACCACCAATTTCACTACTCAAAATACTTACCACTATTTATGAATGGCTCAAAGACATATAATGTCAGCTGTTTTGTTTTACATAACAACACTCATAACTATGACCTGCACACTGCTTGCATTTATACCATTGAAGCTACTGCTATTGTATATACCCTTCAATGTTTGTCATCTGCCTCATACCATAACTTTTGCATGTATATTGGCAGTGTTTTTTTTTAATAGTTGAGTAATATCAACAATAATTGTCACCCTGTTATAACTGTCATAGTAAAAAAAACTGCATACATTATGCAAGAGGTTTTGATATTATATTTTTCTGGATTCCCTGCCATCTGGGAATTATTGGGAATGAAACAGCAGATATTGCAACAAAATTGACTTCTGTTCTTTGCAATTCCAAAATGCTCTTTACAGATATTAAACAGGTTGTTAAAAACTATATTTTTTTCATTGTGACAAGGAACTTGGAATTTACAAATAACTAATAAATGGCACTCCATGTCATCATCGATTATACTATTTATTGTTTTAACAGTGTGGGGTTCAGACATCTGATTGTCTCATCTCTAGATTGGTCACATGCGATTCGCCCATAATTTACTTTTCAAAGAATATCCATCTTGTTGTATAACATGTAATATTGTATATTCCATCTCTCGTATTCTAATTGATTGTCCTTATTTTTTAAAGCTATTCCTTATAGTTTGTGTAAATCTCTACATCACTTATTTGCATTTTTATTTGTTATAGGTTTCTTAAAAATATGCATCTTTTATCTTAAGACAATTTAGATACAATTTTACCATCTTTTATTACATTTTACCACTGATTATAATCAAATTAAATGCTGAATCCATAGTCTGATACATTTTGTCCGTAATCGTACCATATGCCAACAAACTTTACAAATAAATAAATCAGTAAATAAAATTTATTTAAATATTTTTAGAAAATGAAGTACTCTATATGAAGTGCACGATTTGTAAAATAGTTAGTGACATTTTTTTAATAATTTCAACATAAATATAACATTAAAAATACTGTGAAATACCAGTAATTAATATTTTCATAATCAATAAATTTATTGAATATGACTAACAGTTATACAAAACTAGTTAATCTGCAATGTTTCAATTTGTAGAATACCTATTTTTCACCATTAAAAATTTCTATTGAAAATAATTGCAGTCTGAGAATATTATAATTGTAATAGAAGCATTTTGAGAATTTTATGTTTTTAGAAATTATTTTGATTTTGTTATTGATAAATTTGAATTGCAACCTTTATTTCCTTTAACTATATCTGGATAAATATTTTCTTTAAGACGTTTGCTAAAACATTCATTATTATCTTTTATGTAGATCTAACCATCGTGTAGTTTTACCCATTAAAAGACTTTGGAACTACTTAGTGAGGCAAGAATATGTGCAAGACGTTTTCATTCGCTATATTTATCAGTGTAAGCCTGTAGTAAAAGTAAGCCTCTTTTTAATTCACATATTTAGTGTTATTTTTCTCTTCATCCCTATACTCATAATGGTTTGATTGATTATGTAGGAGGAAAATGTAGGAGGCACTGATGGTGTGGACAGTAACTCCAACAATCAGGAAATTGTTAGAGTTATTCACAAAGATCAAGACACAATTAACACTTTTTGTATCAATCGTGTAAGTATACATTTATCATTACTATATATATATATAATTGCATATAATGGTATAAAAATGCATATATATGCTTTATACCTTTGCATGTTTGAAAAACCTTCATTTTTATGTATTTAAGACATTTTGTTTTAAATACATAATATGAATGTGTATATTATTGTTTTAAATGTAGGCTTCATTTTGATAATTTTTTTTTTTCTTATTTAGAACTACTTATTTAGTTCTAAACAGCACTTAATAAAATGAATCTTTACTTTTAACAACTTCAACTTCATATTCTTCACTATTATATCTAAACTGATTTTAAAAAAATGTATAAAAATAACCATTTTTTAATCTTATATAGAAATTTAAAGTTAAATTTTGAGAACAACAAAATTAGCTAACTGAAAAATCTAGTATTTTTGGTTTTTTATGCTATCTCGTAGTGATACAAATATTTTCAAAATTTATTATTCATTATAATTTACTTAATCCATTTTCAAGGAATCTGTTTTGTATTATTAAAGGGTTTTAGAGTTATATAATGTAGATAAATATAGAAACTATTTCTTAAATAATTGTATCAAAAATAAGAATACAAAAACACAATCCACAGACCTCAATTGTGAAAAATCGTCTTAAATATTTTATTTTTAAACTTAAAAGTTTTTTTAATTTAATGGTTCAACTCCATTTTTTTCTAAGGAAATAATTTTATATTCACTGTATAAAAAATATGTAATTGATCCATCCTCAAAACCATTAGTGACTAAAAACAAGAGTTAATGCTCATAATCTGTTTCTTATGCCAATTTACTTCAGATGTTAAGTATAATAATAATATCTGTAAATTGTATAATTCTGTTATTCAGCCGACAAATCATTGATTCATATTAATTTTAATTAAAAATGGTTTAATGATTTTTACTTAATATACTTAGAATTATAAATCTGAAATCATATTTATAGAACTGAAAAATTATATTATATTTGAAGAAATACAATCAAAATAAGCAACATTTGCTTCCTCACCTTATTGGCACTTATAACTGTGAAAGAATTATTATTTCTTTACAAATTTATTGATCTATTCTAAAGAAAAATTTCTTCACCATTTAAAATATTAAGGTTAACTTTCTAATCCAATAACTTTTTAAAGCCAGAATACATAAATTTCGTAGCTATGTTTCAAATAAATCTGAAAAATCTGAGATGTTGCAAAATTCCACATGATTGAAATATAAAAATAATTGAAACACCTGCTTGAAACTATTATCATCATATCTGATTTATTTTTCTATAATTCTATATTCGTTCATTCTCAATAATTGCAGATAATAGTAAGCTGCTTTGAATATTATTCAGTTATGATACCATCCCTTTAAATTTGCAACTTTATTTCTTCTATTTTAATTTAATCTTGCAGTTTTCCAAATATAAAATGGAATTGAGTTCGGAAATACTTGATTATTATTTAACAGTTAATATTTGAACTAATACATATATGAAAATTGTAAAGGCAGTTTTAATTCTTGGAAAAGTGTTTTACCTCTTTTTTATTTTAATGAAAAATAAATGGTTTTGGAACACTAAAAAGAAATGTAAATGACTATTCATGGGGTAATGCCATAGAAAATTAAAAGTCATGTCTTTTTTATTTTGTTTTTGAAAATTAAATGCTTGCCATGCTGATATTTTTAATTTGCAAATCAAGTTGAATTTTGCTAGTAGAAGTAACTTAGTATTAAACTGTAACAACATGGCATATCAGAAATAATTGTTCTTTTTATTTGCAATATGTGTTACACTATCAATTTATTTTGCTTTTTTAGATTACTGTAAATAAATTATTTTTAATTAAAGTAACTTGGATTATATAAATAAAATTTTCGACTCAATTCTCAATTTCTCATGTATTAAATTTTCAAGATATAAAAAATACCTTTGAAATATAAAATGATAAAAATATTCAAATAATAATTTTCTCTCCATTAAATTTTGTGTAAAAAAAAAAAAAAAAGAAAGAAATAATTTTTTTAATTCACTTAAATTTTGCATCTTTTTTTATTTTAAAATCAAAAATAATAAAGTATGAATAATTATGATGCAAATATCATTTAAGCAGTAAACACGAGAAAGTATCCATAGAATGAACAAATAAACCAAAGCAAGCAATTGAAGTAAATAAATGCAATAATTTAAAAAAAAATAATCCAAGATTAGAAAAAAGAATTTTTATTTCCATCATACTTTATAACACTCAATTACTTTAAATTACATTATATATTGATGTCTTTAAATCTTGTTGTAAAAGCCATTCATGTAATGTGTGCATTTTATTATTTTACTTAATTTTCATCATAAAAGATTTCTTTAAACTCTTAGTTATTATTTCATTAAAGTCTTTATTAATTAGTTTTCTTTATTTATAAGTACAAAATTCTTAGTTATACTAACATTAAATATTCTATATTTTTATTTTATTGCTGCAAAATAGTATTAATATAAGTATGTTGTATAATATAAATTATTGCTTTGTTAAATATTTTAAACACAGGTATCTTAATTTTAAAAGTGGTGATTTGTAGTCTTAATTACAGATAACACAATATTATGTTAATTTTGTCTTGCAAAGTTTAATATTTAGAATTTTTTCAAAAATTTTATATTTAATAAATTATTTATAATATTATAATAATGTTATTTCTATTATGATTATATATGATAAAATTATTTTATGTTTAAAAGAGATGTCTAATTTAATTTTTAAATTAAAAATTTTAATAATTTAGGTTAAATCAGGAATTATTGCAATAGCTACTACAAAAGAAATTCAAGAATTAGATGTATCAGTACTTCTCCAACCAGTTCCATGGCTCAGAGAAGAAGCTGAATTTGAAGCTATGAATTTCTTAAGGTAGGTTTTTATTAATATATTGTTAAGTGTTGCAGAAAAGAAGCAAATTAAAGGTTTGCTCAAAATAATAAATTTTTTTTTTTATTTTATTAAATATTTAAATAACTCATTAAAAAAATTTATAATTAAATTTTTCTATAAAATATTTTTTACTTTAATCTTTAAAAAGTGAGTGATGTATTTAAAGTGTAAATGTAATTTTAAATTTATATATTTCTTAAAATTTGCAAAAATAATATTCGTTAGCAGTTTTCAAAGAGGTCTTTCCAAAATATAAAAAAAATGACAATTATGTGGGTTGGGTGGGTAGGGATAATATACCTGTGGATATCAAAATAATAGAAATGCCTAAGAAGTTAAAAAAATCCCTTTACTAATATTTATAAGGACAGTCTTTGGCATGCAATGCATCTTGCCTTTGTGTATTAACTGAATTATGCAAATGTTAGGTATGCTTAAAAGAATTGTACTATTCCTTGTGTGCAGACATTGTGAAAGTTCATGGTGAAAGACTGGTGGATATTGATTTCATATTGAACACAAAAATAGATCATAATGTTTCTGTTACATTGAGGACAAAGATTGTGTGGTGCAAGGTAGATGTTTCACTTCATTTTAGTATTCTTATCCCCTCTTATGAGTGGGTTTCCCCCCCCCCTCTGAGAAATTTCATTTCTTTGTGCTGAAAATTTTCTTTACTTCTCTGGAATAGTCCTTCACTTCATGAATGCTGTTAGGCCAGCAGAAACAATGGTTGCCCATTGTATCAAAAGTTCTACCTCATGCTTAGCACTTTGAAAGAGGCAATTATTATGATCATATGTTTATGTAGGTATCCTTCAAATGTGTTCCTGTCTTATTGTGAGAAAAAATTCAAAAGACTCTTCTTTCAATATTTTTCATTTCGATTATTCCAAACTGTTTTCCATATATCAATTGACCTTGTTTAATTATTATAACAACATTGTAGAGGATGTTTGCTATAAACATATGAAATAAGCACTTGAAAATTGCTGCTCTGCCATAGATGTTTGACTTATTATATATTTTTTTTTTTTTAGTTAAAATTATTGACATTGATGAATCCAAATACTGATTGAGTTCTATAATAATTTTTGCACCTTCTTTTTTTGAGATATTCCAATACGTTTCAATAACTGTTGATCTATCACTCGGCTTCTTCTCAAGTCCAGTGATGTTGGCAGATGAATAATTTCATTTAAGTTTTCAGTCCTACATTTCATAGATTAGGTTCCCACCTCAGAGGTGAATATTTGTAATGGTTCAGAAATCACTTTAAGGTGTAGGCTCTGGTCAAGATGACCATTGTCCTATTAGATAAGGACAGTAGGAATCTTATGTGCAATAAATAAGTCAATTCATCTTTTATTTAGCTATCTTGAGTGTGTTTTGTGCAACTCTTTAGACTGTCATGATTAAAGATATACTTCTAGAAGTATCAAAAATTTTGAATGTTGCAATCATAGTTAGGTTGTTACAAATATATATATATGTATGTTTGTACATATGTAAATGAATTGTAGCATTTCTTTTTGCTATAAGAATAAATGAGATTTATAGAATTCATTCATTACATTACAATTTATCTAGAATAAGCTTCTGTTGCTTAAAGTTTTTTAAAAAATTTAGCCACAGTTTCTGAAATTTGCTTAATAAATTAAATTTAGTCAGTTTTGCATATAATCACATTTACCTCGACCTAGCAAGCCTTGTCACATGTATGAAAAAGAACAATATTTTTAAAAAAATATTGCATTTTGTAATGGACATTTATAACTAAATTGATAGTGTAGATAAGATATTAAAATAAAAACATTTATGTTTTTATTCTAAAAAAATTAATTGCAGTATTTCTACAGTGCAGTATGCGTAGAAGTGTCTAACTGAGCATATTATTTATAGAACCCCTGACAACTTGCCAGCCACTGATTATCTAGTTATACAACATCCTCTGGATTCACTGACATCAAATGCTTCTTCAGTTTCAACTCCAACTGGTTCAGCACCTGCAACTCTTAGTGCACATACGTCCAAAAATGTAAAATATTTAATTTGTTTGAAATACAGTTGAAATTCTGTTGTGAATATTTTAATGTTATATTGTAATATATTTATTTAAATTTTGTATGAAACATTTTGCAGAACTATATAAATTTTGAATTTACTTAAATTTTCATTCAAAAATCTAAGTTTTTTTTTTTTTTTTTTTTTTAAATATTTAATGAATACTTTTGAGATATTTGTTACACCCTTTTTTTATTGTAATAGTAAATATTGTTTCCGTATGTTTGTTATTATGATAGTAAATATTATTTTCATATTATATAAACTCAAGAATCTAATTGCAAATATATTTATTGAAACATACTTTGATTAGCCTGTACTTGAGGGTGCCACCTTGATTCTCGCCAAATAATTTTATGCATTTTATTTGGTTTATTAAGTTTGTTTATATTGTCTTCATTGCAATTTCATTATGTTTTGGCCGTCATACCTGTTTGCATGGTATTCAGTGCAAACAGGAATGGTAAAAACCAAAAATCACCAAAGGGGCACCCTCTAATATAGTTTTACCCAGTCTTTTAGCAAACAATTTTCAATATCAAAAAATGGTATTTAGTACCTACTCAAAACTGTATTATATCCCTGTTGTGGGCTGACTTCTACCGACCTAACTAACCTTTATTATGTAGAAATCTTTGTGACAGTTTCTGGTGTGAAATTTCCTATTAACAAATGCTGCATTAGTTTAATTATAATAAACACAAAAATGTGCAATTAGAGGAAACTTCATCTGTTAAGTTGTATAGTTACTCTATGTTTTTTAACTAACTGTAAAAATAAATTATATTTGTAAAGAAATTTTTTCGTTATTTGATTTTTAGAAGAGTTATTTAAACAAATTGAAAGATTGCTTTTTTCAAAAATTACACATCGTTGGATGATGTAATTTTAGTGTATAAAAATATTTATTATGATTTATTAGCTAAGTTTATTGGGATTAATTGATCTTAATTGTTTGTGAATAATAGAGAACCCAGCACAAAGGTCCTTGGTAGTTATATTTTTGTGTGGAATTTTAAAGCATGGAAATATATTTAGATACTGGTTATTAAAAATTTATTGTAAGTTTAATATGTATGTATACACATTAAATTTATGATTTTAATAAAGTGTGCTTAAATTTTTCATCAAGAAGAAATTACTTTTTTTTACAACTTTGTTGTAATAAAATAATTTTTATATTTTTATATTAAATTTTTATTATTGACTTCCACTACTAGTAAAAATAGTATATTTTAGGTGATTTCTATATAATAATATGTAATAGCTGAAACTTTGTTTTGTATACGTAAACTGATCAAATTATTGCTTTTTGAAGTTCTTTATTAATATTTTAAAGAATCTACATTAATATTGAATTGAAAAATATGTATAATTATTTCATTTTAAATATGATTTATCCATAAATATATCCATTTGGATAAAAAAAAATCATTTTTAAATAGCTTTTTGTATATACCCAATTTATGATTTTGTTTAATTTATGTCATTGAATAGGAATCAGACATAGTGATTGTTAACAAATATTATAAAATACTTTTTTACGTATAATTTAATGTATAACAAAATGAAGCAGCTAAAAAATTACCTGAAAAATTTATTAAGTTGAAGAAGAAAGGACCGTAATGGTGAAATAATAAATTCATAACAAAATAACTTAAATTTTGTAAGCATGATGTTTCTTACCTCTAATAACAAAATAAAACTCTTAAACATTTCTTAACACAATGTGTTCTTAACAAATTGACAAACAAGAATACATTCCTTGTTTGACAATTTATTAATTAGTTGAGAATCTAAACTAACGAAAAAATGAAAACTTTCATACTAAACCTTTTTTGAAAAATATATCAAATTATAAAATATTTGAATGTGTAGTTTTAAATTAAATATTTTAGATAATTATTTATTACATTTATTTTAATAGATATCATATATTAAAATATAAATAAGTTAATATATAAAATTCAAGTTAAAATGCTTATAAATTTTTAAATAAATGTATTTTGTATTGTTATATGTTGAATGATTTTGTTGTGTGCTTGTAACTCGTATTTCCTTCTGCTGTATAACTTTCTTGCTCTGCTACTAACTTCTGCTATTGTCATGCATTTATGTTGTGCATTTCTGAATTACCCAGATGAAAGCTCTAAATTTCCCTGGCTGCACTAATCCTCAGTTTTGCCAATTAGTACTGCAAAGAAGTCGATATATGTTGAAGCCAGTAAGTATATTCTGGTCATTTTACTGGCTTTCTTACTTCATGTATGTGCTAAGTTTTTATAGGAAATTTTTTCATTAGATTGTTTCAGACAAAATTATTTGATTATTTTATCACAATATTCCTTATTATTTTTCAATAAGTAAGTATTATGATGCGTCTTTAGCAGACAGCAAAAGTTGTGAGAAAAATTTCCTCCTCTGCATAAGTTACTTTTGAATTTTAAATATTATTATACATTGTGAGATGCGGCAAAAGAGATATTATTTGTAATTATTAAATTCATTTTTTTTTTCTAAAAATCTAATATATTACATATTTTTCTTGAAACAGTAATTATATTGCAAAATTAGCTCTTCTCTTGATTAAAACAATATTTTTATTTTACTCGAGGAGAAGTCAGGTGTTAAATCTAAAGTTTGTTTTTGAAATCTGATATTAGTGCTGTGTCATAAATTGGTTGGGAATTATTTATCTGTAACATTTTACAAATGTTTTGATGAAACTCCTGAAGAAATTTCTTTATGTGCAATACCTTTCCTTTGCTTGCTTTTACTTTTTATCTTCACCACTTCTATGAAAAATAAACAAAAATCTGCTTGGTCCTTAAAATGTACAAGTTTGCTGATAAAACGTTTTTTTAACTTATCATTAAAATATGACATTACAAGATTTCATTTGAAAAATAAGCAAATTAGGAATTCAGATTTAAAGAAATACCATTAGCTTTCACATAAAACTTTATTGTAATTTTTTTTTACTTTCTTTTGTGTAAATATTTTTAAAGGGTTTAAGTGAATTCAAAGTTATTAGCAGTTTAAAATATAATGAGGAATGTGTGTAAAAGCATTTAAATTATATTCCCTGTGATATAATTTACATAGAATGTTTATTTGTCTAGTTTTTGGAATAAGAAATAATTTTCATTTCTATGCATTTCAGCTTAAAAAACACAAAACTGATGGTGTCAGAAAATTAACTGCTCATCCTCTAATGCCTGTTTGTAAGATATATTCTTGTCTTAATAAAAATTGGTGCATTATATTGTACTTAAATACAATTTTTAATGTGTTTTATGCCTAAATGCTTTTGTAAAATTAGTGTTCGGTTCCTTTATACATAACAGTTAAAGTGAAATTTTAATTAATAAGTTATAAAAAAAGTAAAAAAAAAAAAAACATTAACGTGTAATTTGATTGCATTCAAGTAATTTTTGTATTATGAGATTACTTTTATTCCTTAAACTCTTTCATTTTTAGTTTAATTTTTATGACATTAAATTAAATTTATATTTTTTAATAAATATGAAATTTTTTTAAATAAATTTTATCTTAATTAAATTTAAACTAGGAGAAAAAAGGGGTCTTGAATAATTTGTTAAATTTGAAAACTTTATTGTGTCTCCTTTCAATAGATCTCTCTGGTTCACAAGATGGCTCTGTAAGTCTTTGGGAATGGAATCATGAACATCCAATCTCTGCGCCAAGGCAGGCTGGCACTTTTGCCAAAGTTACGAGAATTTTATTTAATCTTCAAGGCAATAAGGTATGATTACTATTTCCTTTATATAAGGAGCATTATCTGCTAAAAAAACTTCAGTGGTATAGCCTTCTCTAAGTTAGAAAAGATGTTGGATATGATTAATTAAATAGCAAAGAATAATAATCTAAGAGACCAGTTGAGTCAATCGCTTCAAATATGTATATAAATTTAATTATTGATTTCATAATATGTACTTAATGAGACAGAGTATAATGGTAAATTTTCTGTACAAATAAATTGGTGCAAAAAATGATAACAGTCAAAGGCTAAGATATTATATAAAAATGTATGTATGAATGTATTTGATTGTACCAAACTATGCTATGTTTCTTCCTTCTGATAAAAGATTTTCAATTAATGCTTCCCTATATTTTTAAAGACATTCCATATAATTGTTTATTTTCATAAGATGAGATGTTTTCTGTAGAAACAAAATATCCCATTTTTAAATGGAAAATGTTTTTCGTTTATTAAGTGGGAATTAAAAGTTTCAACATATTTTTGAAGTAGTTTTTATTCTAGTACATTCTTCACAGATATAATTTTTTCGTACTTTTCTACCAAATTCACCTTTTCAATTTCACATTTTAGTTTGGAGTTACAGATGGAGATGGTGTAATCAGCCTCTGGCAAGTGGCTCTTAGTTCTGTTACCAGCAGACCATTTTTTGTAAGTATAATGATGCCTTGTCTTTATGAAATTTAGTTATTAATGAGATTTTTGATAGGAGTTTAAGATTATTACTGGAATCTTCTTGTCAAAAAAATTCTTTGCATGTTAATATATATTTCATTATTATTATTATTTTGTGCTTAAACTCATTTTTAAATTTCTGCATGATTTATAAACATTTGAAGTGAAGCCAAGAAGTAAATTTATTTTGAAAGTCACATTTAATTGACTGATCAAATTCAATAAGAATCGAGAAGAGTAGTATCAAATACTTCTCAATCTCTTAAATGCAATTAAAAAGAATTTTTTATGATCTAAAAATTAATTGATAATTAATTTATTTATTAATTGTTTATCAGTTTTGTTTTATAATATTTACATAGTATATCAGTTTTGTTTACATATACAAATGTGAACAAAACTGGTATACTATGTAAACATTGAAAACATTCAATTTTAATAATATAAATATACACCAAGCACAATCACAAATTCAAATTAAATCTTTGTGCAGTTGTAAAATTAAATTGTTTATTGAGAGTTAAATTAAATAAAGTTGTCCTTCTTTCCTAAAACCAGATTAAAATCTATCATTTTCTTCAGTTTTCTTTATAAATTTTCTTGAAGACTATGGAGATTTCTCTAATATTGGTTTCTCTAAACAAATATAATAAGTAATGCTATCAAATACATTTTTTAATTTTATTAAGTTTTTTATTCAAAAATAATATTTAATATTCACTTTTGTTCAAATATTTATATATTAGTTAAATTAAGTTATATATTTATTCATTATATTTAAAAAAGTATTTAAGTAAATATATCATATGATAATGTAAAAGGATATAATTTATTCAGTTCATGATTTCTTAGATGCTATATAACCTCTGAGACATGTTACCCCATCCATGATTTAGATATTATTATCACACATATTACTTTGGCAATGTGGCACATTTACCTGTGTGACATTTATGTTCACTTAAAAACTGGAACATGAAACTCAATAAAAATGTCCTTAATTTTAATATTAAAAGATCCTGAGATTATATGCCTAGATAAATAGTTGACTCAGCAAAAAGACATACAATGATTTGGAAGATTTAAATAATTTAGTTAATAATTGACATTAGGATTTTTCATTTTTTTTAAATTCAAGTAATGAATAAGTGAATTTTGAGTATACATTTTTACATAATGTACAGTTTTATGCAGTTATATTTTGATTAGAAAACTGTTAAAAGAAAATCTTTCAGTTTTATCTTTATAACATAGTATATGTATAAACTTTATTTATTGAATGAATCATAGCTCAGGACATAAATTCAGATCTTTTGATGTTGCCACATTCAATTTAATTCTGTGTAATTTTGAATTTTTTAAAATTATTGGCACTTAAGCTGATGCAGCTTATCCAGTAGTTTCATTATCTACTTAAATATTTCTATTAGGATGCATGATAATGGAGAAATAGTTTTCAAATCGACCATTGAAATCAAAATGTATTATAAAAATTCAAATTAAATTTAAAACTGTGAAAGATATTTTCCTTTTTTTTGGAAAAGATGCTTAGATTTACAAAAAGTAATTCATTCTTTTTTATTTATACCATTTTCTAATAGAAGCTCTTAAACTGTATTACATTTTTAAACACCAAAACATTCTTCAATTTGTAAACTCATTATCAAAAATTCTATTATACATTTCAACAAAATGTTATGAATATTTTCATTTAATATTTTTAAATGTATAATATTTTTTTTAAATAACTATGCAAATAAATTTTGTAAAGATTAAAATAGCTGTTTAATATTTTCATTTAAACATGTTTATTTAAAGAATAATTTATTCTTTAATAAACAGCTTGTGCAATGTAATTCTAAGTGATTGAAAATTAAAATACACTAAATGCTTATTTGCCTACCAAAAAATTCTTAGAGTGATATATAATTCTGGTGTGTGTGAGAGCACAGGGAAAATATTTTTGGGTGCTTTTCTTTCCAATATGTAAATTGATTCACTGCCTTTGACTAAATCCCTGCTTAGAATACGTCAAAAAAATAAAATCCTATTTTGTTTATAGAGACTCAACACAAAAGCTTTGCAACCGTTTTTGTGCAGTTAGATTTAAAATGACAGCAAGGGACAGGGTTTATGTGAAGAATAATGGTGTCAAACTCTGTGCATTACACTTAAAATTAAATTTATATTTTATTGTTAAAGATAAAATGTATATATTGAGAAAAGGCAATACTTTTATTGGAGCAAATTAAGAAATAAAAAAAAAATATGTGTGTCCAAATTATTTTACACATATCATGAACTTTTTTTATAAGATGTATATGAAGAATTGGCTCCAAATCATTATTGACTTTTTATATAAGAGTTAATCAAGATCTGATCATGGTGCATTTTTATTAAAAAATGTTCTTTATATTTTGTGGATATTGTTAAATTTGTTTATACAATAAGTTATTTAGTGTTTAATTCCATTTGAAATAGATCTAGGTACGATATCAATATATTGAACTTAAAAAGTTTTAGGTTTCTAATTAAAAATATTTTACTAAATTAAATTGTTTTATTCAAAATCGTGTTTTTTTTATTGAAATTAAATCAAAATACCTATTTTTTTACCAAAGTGTTAATTTTCATCGTTTTTGTTTTGGCTTCCCTGGGCTTTTGTTTTCAAAAATTAAAAATTTATAATGTTTCAGATTATGCTGAAAGCTTATTTGTGTTACAACTAATCCCCATTTTATTCTAAATTTTGGAAAGTCCCCCTTCCCCAATTACTATTAAAATTAAAGCCTAACAGACATTAATTCAGAAACGATATTTTTCTTAAAATGTATGTTTGCTTGTAGATAGCTGTGTTCAATTTATTCAATTTTTTAACTGTTAAATTTTCTAAACATATAGTGAACATAAGTTCATTGTACATCAACAACTTTCTTAAATTGGTAAAAGGTGTATGAAATTATCTTTTAGCTTATCATTTGGAAAAATAACAAAAAAAGTGTCTTTAAATGAGAAGAGAATAGATTAGTAAAATGTCATTAAAACTATTTATATTGATCATAGATATTGTCCAGCTTAAGGTCCTGCGGAAAAAGAATGTCCAAAATGCAAAAATGAAACTTTTTGATGCATTATAAAAAGAAAACTGTCTTATTCTCTATGTCTCAAAATTTCTCTCTGGATTAAATTTAATTAACTTAAAAATATTCATTATAAAAAAAATTTTAACATCTTAATTATATGTTCATAAAAATTTACTAATTTTAATAATATAATATTTAATTAACATTTCAATTATATATTATTTTATATAATTAATATAATATTCTTTTCATTTTAGTCCACCAAGTGCCATTCAAAGCAAGCTAACGACTTTACTTTCCTAAGTTCTTCTAGTCTCATAGCAACTGCTGGTCAGTCAGCAGATAATAGAAACGTGTGTTTGTGGGACACATTATTGCCTCAAGGAAAATCTCTGATAGCAAGTAATTAGCTTTATATTATTTTAACTAATGCAGCTCTCCTAATAATGTAAGCAATTTTTATTTCCTTTCTGTTCAATGTGACTGGTATTTTAATTCATAGCAGAAGATTAAATTAAAGATGAAAATTTTTCTATTAAAATGCATGTACTCCTACATATTTCAGAAAAATTCAGAAATTTAATCTACTACCTTAATTTTCCATGTTTGTGTATGATCTTTTAATTTGTGAAAATTATGGGCAGAAATCAATTCCTTTATGAAAGAAATTGTCTTTTTAAAAAATAAATTGTTAATTTCCTTCATCAAAAATAAAAATGTAAAAGTGAAAATAATAGTGTAAAGCTTGTCAGCACATCTTATAATATTTAAGTATTTAAAAAATGGGCATACAAATCCTTCAAAAAATTGGATATTGTTTCATATTTACTAGTTTTTAAATTTTTGGCTGTACTATTTGACTAATGAGCATCAAATTGTGTGTAATGTGTGTCAAAAAATGAAAAATAATTTGCTTTTTAAATTTTACCTTCATGTTAAACATCATTTTGATATTAATATTTTAAAAGTTAAAAATCATCATGCATTTAAATACAGATCAGTATTTAAATTATGCATTAATGTAAATGATCTAGCTGTGAATATGCAATGGAAGGATATTTTGAATAGAAAACAAATGTAATAGTTTTTATTTCTAACAGCATTATAAAAATTATAATTTGAAAAATTATTTTGGTTTTTTTATTTTTTTGTTATAGAAAAATAAAATAAAAGAGTAGCAGTGCACTCAAATATGAGTTACTTATATAATAAATTGAAATGCATTTGATCACTTATTTCAACATATGTTGCTTCAAATTTTATTGAATTTCTAAAATTTTAATTTAAAAAAGAATTTATAAAAATGTGTAAAAATGTGAAGCAATTCTGTTAATTTATTCTCAGTTGATTTATAAGAAAATTAATTAAATTTCTTAAAAACTCCTTGTTGGAAAATTGTCTTTATATTTTTGTAAGTTTGTTAATTATGCATATTGCATACAAAATAAAAAAAATAATAATGTATACTTAGACTACACCTATCACCCGATTTACACGGTACTCGGTTTACAGGATTTCACTTTTACACGGTTTTTAAATTTCAAGGCCATCCTCAAGATTTACATCACGAAAATGTGCAAGTTGTATTTTTACCCAAGAATACAACTTATTTATTGCAGCCGTTAGATCAAGGGATAATTTCGACCTTTAAGGTGCAGTACATCAAGCGAGCCTTCAGGTAACTCAACACTTAACTCAGTATGAAGAGGTCTATAAAGATTTGATCAAAAACGAAACACAATTGTTAATGACGGATTTCACTACCAAGGTTCGCTCATCTGAAGTTGTTTCTAATTCATCTAACATCGAATTTGAATCGCATCAACCACTATCAAGTGATGAAAGTGATATCATACCAATCAGGAATAAAAGATTAAGAGTCTATGAAAGTGATAACAATAACTAAATTTCAGGTTGAATTTTTTAATTTATTTTTCTCGTTTCTATATGTAAAATGAATTACATATACCTTTATATTTTTGTCATTTTATAAATAGACAGTTATTTTTATGTTTTTAAGATATATTTAGTTTTACTTTACGTTGAAATAAATAACTGAATTATGCATATTTTAGTTTGTTTTCGATTTACATGGTTTTACATATAAGAATCCACGATTTTGATTTACACGGTTTTCTAAGGAACCTATATTCAGTGTAAATTGGAGGATAGGTGTATATAATACCCCATAATTACTTCTCTAATTACAATACAAAGTGATTACAATTGATTCAACTGATTTTAAATAAATATATTTCATAAAATTTTGCATAAGTTATGAACGCAAAAGCAACTTTTTTACAAATCATTTCACATGTTCTATGTGCTTTCTTCATGACACGACAAAAAGTTGAAGTCAGTATTCAACAATTGTGATGCAATCTTGGGATTTTATCGTAAATTGTTAGGTACAGTCTAATTAGCCTTTTGTGCAAAAGAATTACCATTGAGTGAGTAACCAATTAACTTGCATTTCTGTTAGTGTTGTTTTTAATATGGCGCATAAACATTGCTTTTCAAATAGCACCAATAAAAAAATATTACAATTTGTAAGGTAAGCTTAAGAGCCACTAAAAAATGAAAGACATCATCTTGTTAATTAGTCATTTCAAACTGCCATCTCCAAGAAATCTGGTAAATCATTATAGAAACGCCAATGGTTATGTGCAAAACTTACAAGTACTCTTTCCAATCCTTTCTGAATATTAATGAGTAAACATTAAATAATAAAAGTATAGAGTATCAAACTTTGGGAATCATTATACATTCTTAACTGTTACTCTTTTCTTTTAAAATGACTTTATTTTATGTTTAGTTTCTGTATAAGTTATGCTTAATTGAAGAACTTGATTGCTTAAGATTATTATTGAACCTTCTAATATTCTCATCATAATTTTCTTTTGGGTGGGGATATTTCATGTATCAAAAAGAAGGAAACTTGTAAAACTCTATAGCATCATGCCAACAGACATGCATGAAAAAAGCAGAAACTCAACATTCATCTTCCATTATTTAATGGTGGCAGAGATCGAAAGCAGGAGCTTTTGCTCTGATGAGTTTAGTCCTACTACTCGGTCATGATAAGCCCCAATTTACACTTAATTGTAAATATTATTTTTCCAGTGTCTGAATATTGCATTTTTAAATAAAAATTCAACTCTCCAACTCTACATTTTATATTTTGAAATGTTTTGTATATTCTAAAGAATTATTGTTTATAATGGAAATATTATATGATATAAAAAAAACAAGTAATCATTTATATGTTTAAAATATTAAGTACTAAACGTTTTTCTCACAATTTTATGATAGTACTTTTTATATTGCTTTATGATTCAGCATACAAATATATACAACCTAAATTGATAGTTAAATTTAAATAATCAATAATCCAAAAATATAAAGTTTTTTATTTTATTAATTATTTATAATTTTTTTCTGTCTTATTGAATTTATTTTTATATTAATAAATGAATTTCTTTAAGGTTTTCAATGTCATGAAAGTGGTTGTTCTTCGATATTATATGCATCTCAGAATCACATATTAATATCAGCTGGTAAAAAAGGAGATATATGTATCCTTTTATCTGTTGTTTTTATTTTTTTATATTTTATATTAAAAAAGTGTTAAGTTTAAATTTTACTATTTACTTAAACCACAGTTCACTTTTTGGCTTAATACTACAAACTATCTATGACTAGTCATGATTATTAGCATACTTTTAATACCTTAGAATTCAGCTATTTAATTTTAGTGATTTCTTATAGTTGATTTTTGTTCAATATTTTAGATTTCTTTATTTTCTAAATTGTAGAAACTAATGAATATTTTGTAATAGAATCGGTTTTGATATTAAAATTGATGTAACGTTTAAACTTTTTAATCCGAACTAAATATTTTTAAAATCTTTTTATAACCTTAATAAGCTTCAGGTATATTTGATGTAAGGCAAAGACAATTAAGACATAAATTTCAAGCTCATGATTCTCCTATAAAATGTTTGGCTCTTGATCCTGGTGAAGAATTTTTTGCAACTGGCTCAGCTGATGGAGACATTAAGGTTCAACATTTTATTAATATTAGATTATAAAAATAATTGTTTGGATATATTTTTAAGCTTAAAATACTTCTATTTCTAATGAATTTAATTAAAAATAATGAAATAGTGATGACAAATCTATAAAAATTACATTAGAATGCTTTAATTAACATCTGTATGTGCTTTAAAAGATCACACTTAAAAGCTCATATTAATTATTATAAAGAGTAAATGAGTATAACAACATAAATAATTTGTTGTAAAATCATTAAAAATATTAATCCTTATTTTAAAGTTATAATTAGGAATTATAATTGAATAATTAATATGCATTGTGCTGAAATTAAAAGAAAAAAAATTGATTCATTCATCAAATTACAGCTTAAAACTATAAGTTAAGATTACATTTTGATAAATATTTCATAATAAACTGTGTATTGATTTTTACTTTTTAAAATTCTTTTAAAATAAAAATTTCTTATTTATTTTACGGTTATTTTCAATTTTGCTTATCAAGCATTCTTACTACTGTATTTTTTTTGTTGTTGTTGTATTTAAAATATAATTGAAGATTTTAATTCAAGAATGTTTTCAAATGGAATTAAGATATTTAAGTTTGACTTAATTTATAGCATTTAATCCTTTAACATCACATGCATCTTTGATTCTAAGATATTATTTTTTTCATCTACAATGTAACTTTTTTTTTTTTTTTTTTTTTTTTTTTTTTTTTTTTTTTTTTTTTTTTATTTTTTTTTTTTTTTTTTTTTTTTTTTTTTTTTTTTTTTTTTTTTTTTGAAAATATAGTAATAAAATTTTTAAAAAAATTTGTTTATCAATATTTATTCTTACAGATTAAGATTATTTGCATAATGAGTAAAGAAAAGGGTCATTTGCAATTGACTCTTTTAATTTCTATATATAATATTATATTAATGAAATATATATTACAATATTTTGATTTGTTAAATCAAATACAAAAGTTAAACTCATAATTATTACATTATGTTCTTTTTTTTTTTATTAAAGTCATATTAGCTGTATATCATCTTCCAAATCTGAAATTATTAGCGGCAGAAATTGAGATCTTTTCTCTAAAAGAATGCATAAAAGTAGGATTTGAACTTGCTTTTGTCCATTTGGCATCAGAAATGTTTTCAAATTGTCGAATTAATCTAAGAAACATCTTTTACTTGAAGATAAATATTTAAGTTTAGTTATACATTGTTCTAGTTTCTTTTCTTATTTACCTTTCCCAAAAATAGTTTCCCAACTCATAAAATAACTAGTATGAAGCTTTTTTTGTATAAAAGATTTCTTTGGAAACCAGGAAAACTAAGTATCAAATTCCAGATCTCATTATTTTATGCCTTTTTACAAGATTGTTCCCCACTAAAAGTAGATAAAAAGGAGGCTTGAAATTTTATAACACATCATGTAAAAGTTTACTGAATTATTAATTGTAGAGCAAGTAACAATTTTATAATCAAACATAGTAAAAAAATCATAATTCATAATATATAATTTCTTTTTAATTTGTTTTTAAGTTTAATTAATTTTTTTAATATTGTTGAAAGAATTTTCAAAGACTTACCACACTTCTGATTTTATTTTAGGATTTATACATAAATTTTCTTATTATGTGGAAGTAGAATTTTAGAACTTGAATTCTCATTCAACAAATTATTAGTATTAATTTAAAATCTTAACTAAGATAATTTTATTTGACCCTTCAGAATAATTAACATGAATAAAGTTTTTAATTGCTTATCTCTTTTATTTATCATAGAAACTTCTAATAATCATTTAATTGTTTTTGAAATCTTATTTTTTATAAAAGAAATAATTATACATATATATTGCAGAATAGCTGTTACACTTTATATTCATAAATTTTTTTGTATCAAATTAAATATTCATAAGTCGATTGAATAAACGTTTGCAATATTTACTGTCAATTCTGAATTCTGTGTATCTTCTTAATTGATTTATGAAGTTTAACTTCATTCTTGTATTTATCAATCACTTAAAACACTTTTAAAATATAATGATTTTTACATTGGTATTACTATATTCTTATTTTAATGATAGGGGAATTTTCAAAAGTTTCATGAGCACATTTTAAAATAATGGCTTAAATCTTAGAAAATATAACATTGATTTCCTTTTCAAAAATCAGTATGAGCTATGTACGTTTCATATAACCTAATCTCATCAAAACAATGTAATCGTAACTTGATATCTTTTCAAAATTTTCTATTTAATGTCATTAGTCTAATCATGAAAATGTATTATATACAAATAAATGGTTAATATTAAATATGTTGTTGTTATATAATCCCTGGTTATTAAGATTTTCACCTTTTAGCATTACAAGGGGTCAGAAGTGAGGGTACTTTATATAGTAGGGCACTCAGACATATAATATTTTTGGATTTATATAATGATTTGTTTCAAAGTGGATTCAAAACCACTTTAAGTATTTGCATCCTAATTTGAAATTAAACCATACTAAGCCAGAATGCTAATCATTTAACTATTGCTTTGTAAAGATTTTCTATACAACTTCATTCACTAAAGAATGAAGCTTATTTTAAGACTACATTATAAAATATTTAACAATGTGGGCATGCATATATTGCAAAATATTTACAATAATTTATTGTTAGATAATTTGATTGTTATCAGCATTATTTAATATGACTGAACTTTAAATATA
>JAPDSC010124519.1:0-10621 GCA_026290005.1 Latrodectus geometricus | reverse complement strand
CTTATTATTAGTTCAAGTATTTATTTTATTATGAAAAAATATTTTTACGGGGAAAAATTGCTTTTATATTTGTGTCGTCTTATGTTGTATAACAATTCATGTGTTACAGTTTAATACTCTGCTAATATTAAATAAAATATTTCAAACTAAATTTCTAAGTTAAGTATGTTGTTTGGGTCTAAATATACAATGACTTTTGACCAAAAATGCATTTTTCCCATGGTCAAAAAATGAGAAATGTCTGAAAAATTCGCCTCGATTTTAGTAAGACAATACATAAAAAAAACGTATCGCACGATTTTGACTTTCAAACATTTTGCTATAACTCAACAGAAAATCATTTTATATTTAAATTTCAGTCTATATTTTACACAGAATAAACAACGCATTCCATTTCTTTTATTTTTTAGATTATAAAAATTTGACTTTAGGAGAAATTAGTCGAAATATTTTCGGACTATTCACTAGACATTGAATTTTTTTAAGTTTTTGAAATTTAAACCAAGCCTTTTATTTAACAAAAATCTAATCATTAGAACTTTTTATGGGTTTATTTAATAAACGAAATACTCTTATTATTAGTTCAAGTATTTATTTTATTATGAAAAAATATTTTTACGGGGAAAAATTGCTTTTATATTTGTGTCGTCTTATGTTGTATAACAATACATGTGGTACAGTTTAATACTTTGCTAATATTAAATAAAATATTTCAAACTAAATTTCTAAGCTAAGTATGTTGTTTGAGTCTAAATATACAATAACTTTTGGCGAAAAATGCATTTTTACATGGTCCAAAAATGAGAAATGTAAGAAAAATTCGCCTCGATTTTAGTAAGACAATACATAAGAAATAACGTATCGAACGATTTTGACTTTCAAACATTTTGCTATAACTCAACAGAAAATCTTTGTATATTGAAATTTCAATCTCTATTTTACAAAAAATAAATAACAAATACCATTACTTTTATTTTTTTGATATTAAAAATTTTAAGAGAAATTAGTCGAAATATTTTCTGACTATTCACTAGACATTGAATTTTCTTAACTGTTTGACATAAAAAACCAGCCTTTTATTTAACAAAAATCTAATCATTAAAACTTTATATGGGTTCATTTAATAGACGAAATACTCTCATTATTAGTTCTAGTATTTTTTTTATTATGAAAAAATATTTTTGCGGGGAAAAATTGTTTTTATATTTGTGTCGTCTTATGTTGTAGAACAATTCATGTGTTACAGTTAAATACTCTGCTAATATTAAATAAAATATTTGGAACTAAATTTCTAAGTTAAGTATGTTGTTAGGGCCTAATTATACAAAAACGTTTGGCTAAAAATGCATTCTTCCCATGGTCAAAAGAGAAATGTAAGCAAAATTCGTCTCGATTTTAGTAAGACAATACATAAGAAATAACGTATCGCACGATTTTGACTTTTAAACATTTTGCTATAACTCAATAGAAAATCATTATATATTAAAATTTAATCTTTATTTTAATAAAAATAAACAACAAATACCATTTCTTTTATTTTTTTGATTATAAAAATTTTAGTTTAGGAGAAATTAGTCGAAATATTTTCGGACTATTCACAAGGCATTGATTTTTTTTAACTGTTTGATATATAAAACCTGCCTTTTATTTAACAAAAATCTAATTATTAAAACTTTATATGGGTTTATTGTATAACCGAAATACTCTTATTATTAGTTCAAGTATTTATTTTGTTATGAAAAAAATTTTTGCGGGGAAAAATTGCTTTTATATTTGTGTCGTCTTATGTTGTATAACAATTAATAAGTTAAAGTTTAATACTCTGCTAATATTAAATAATATATTTCATACTAAATTTCTAAGTTAAATATGTCGTTTGGGAATAAATATACAAAGATTTTTGCCCAAAAATGCATTTTTCCCATGGTCAAAAAATGAGAAATGTAAGAAAATTTCACCTGGATTTTAGTAAGACAATATATAAGAAATAATGTATCGCACGATTTTGACTTTTAAACATTTTGCTATAACTCAACAGAAAATCATTCTTTATTGAAATTTCAGTTTATATTTTACAAAAAATAAATAACAAATACCATTACTTTAATTTTTTTAATTATAAAAATTTTACTTTAGGAGAAATTAGTCGAAATATTTTCGAAATATTCACTAGACATTGAATTTTATTAACTGTTTGATATATAAAACCAGCCTTTTATTTAACAAAAATCTAATCATTACAACTTTATATGGGTTTATTTAATAAACGAAATACTCTTATTATTAGTTCAAGTATTTATTTTATAATGAAAAAATATTTTTGCGGCGAAAAATTGCTTTTATATTTGTGTCGTCCTATGTTGTATAACAATTCATGTGTTACAGTTTAATACTCTGCTAATATTAAATAAAATATTTCAAACTAAATTTCTAAGTTAAGTATGTTGTTTGGGTCTAAATATACAAAGAATTTTGGCCAAAAATGCATTTTTCCCATGGTCAAAAAATGAGAAATGTAAGAAAATTTCGCCTCGATTTTAGTAAGACAATACATATGAAATAACGGATCGCACGATTTTGACTTTCAAACATTTTGCTATAACTCAACAGTAAAGCATTCCATATTGAAATTTCAGTCTACATTTTACACAAAATAAACAACAAATGCCATTTCTTTTATTTTTTTGATTATAAAAATTTGACTTTAGGAGAAATTAGTCGAAATATTTTCGGACTATTCACTGTCGTAGTGCAAACGACATAAAAGGAGCCGCAGAGGAAACAGATGTTACTGTAAATACATTCTGTAACAATTCCTCTCGGCAGTAGTTTTGTAAAATATAAAAGAAAGGAAACATAAAAATTGTAATATAAAGAGACAAGGGTAATAAAGAAATAAAACTATATATTTGAAAGTGGCACCCGAAAACTGCACTTAAAGTTTATTGCAGTTTTCCATCCCAGGGTCCTTTTCCCCTTGGGATGTATGGGTGGTCCATATGAAATTAAAATATTCTCTTTTTGTTTGTGTGTGGCCAATCAAGGGTTTTGGAGGGGAGATTTCTGACCATTCCCTGGAAGCCTAACACCGATGAGATACAAGAAAATATCCAATAGAAGAAAATGGGAGGAGATATGAATGCAATAAAAGTTAAGGAGTTGAAGATGGAGAGGTATTCAGATTCAGATTCAGTATTCAGATTCTGATTCAGATTTCAGAATTCTCAGATGATGATATGATAGAACTACAACAACAACAATAAAATAAAGGAGTTGAACCGAGGAAGACGCTAAGCCTCCGACGAGGGATATGGATTGAGACCTATGTGACCCCGATTAGATATGGGAGAACCAAGAATTCGATGAGATAGAAATATAGTTCCCCGATGATAGAGTGAAATTGGTGGAGAGGTGAAGCAGACTTACCCAAATGAGAGACATGGAACAGACGGGGTGATACTGGAGCAATGCGATGATGAAAGGAGAGCCTAAAGAAAGTGTATCAGCAACTGTACTGACCTACCAAGGGAAATTCGCTACACAAAGGGGGTGAGTCATTTTAATCTCTTCTTCAGGACCCACTGGCCGCACAATGTTTTATAAATATGCTTTTATAGGTTGATAAGATATTTAATCTTTAAATATAAACTGTAAATATTTAAATGTAAATAGTAGTCCAATAAAATTACATTATTATTATTATTATTATTTAAATTGTGTCATTCTAATATATTCTCATTTAATCTCCACTATTTCTAAGAACCTGGGTAACTCGGTTTTTCCTATTATATGCCGAGTTTAACCACAACATATTTTTGGTGCCGTGACTATTTTTCAATTTTGATACCTAGGACATACATTTGGTACCGTGGCTCTTTGTCAATTTCAATACTTTGTACTGTAATTTGGTGTCATGACTGTTGTTTTTAAACTTTGTACTTAGGAAATTATTTTGACACTGTGTGTTATTTAAAATTAAATATTATAAAGCCGGTACTTTTAAAAAAAAAAAAAAAAAAAAATTTTTTTTGTTTGTATTGTCCTTAAATTTGGTATCATTGAAGAAAATTTTGAAGGAAGAAATAATTGGAGTTAGAGAACTTTTAGAATAATTTTGAGAAACGAATTAAGAGTTAATAATTCTGAAATTATAAATGAATAAATTTTAAACGTAAAATATTGAATGCTTGGATAACTGTAATTTAAAAGTATTTTAAAAGATAGAATATATGGGTACAATATTCAACAAATATTATGAATATATATATGTATGAGACTGTTGAAGAGTATAATAAATATGTATATATAATGATACAAATTATAAATAATATTGATAAAAGTATTGGTTATACAATTGTTTGTTAAATATCTGTGAGTAACAATTCAAGTAAATATTTATTATTGTAGTAGTATATGCATATGTATAGTATACTTTAAAAAAAAAAAAAAAAGTTACAATATTTAGATATTCAATATTATTGTAATTATTTGAATGATTAATATGCCTAGATATAGAGTTCAGAATTTAGATCCTAATCTCGATGATAATAGTACACATTCGCAAGCTAATATGGCAATGATTCAATTAATATCAAATTTTGAAGGTGATAAAGAATCGTGCGAATTTTGGTTTAACCAATTCGAAAGTGTAGCTTCATTGGCAAACTGGGGTGATTTTGAAAAAATTACAATTTTAAAATCCAAATTGATAGGCGCAGCGAAGAGATTTTTGATTGAAGATATTCAATTACAAAGAGAAACCTCTTTTGAAAATATAAAAGAAAAATTTTTAGAGCATTTTAGTGAAAAGCAATCGTTAATTGAATCAAATTTACAGTTATCAACTACGCAAATGTTTGAGCAGGAATCAGTAAAGACGTTTGCTGAACGTATCAGGCGAGCAGGTAGTCGCTTTATCGGTGTTCCCCAGATTATCAACAGAGAAAGTAAAGATATGTTTGATAAATTACTCCTATCGAGATTTATTGAGGGTCTTCTCCCAGAATTACAAAAAGAAGTCATTTTGAAAAATCCCCAAACATTTGAAGAGGCTGTGAAACTTGCCAGTGATGTGCAACATGCAGCATCCCTTTATGTTAAGTTAAGAGTAAATTCAGTAAATTCGATAATTAAAGAAAAAACTGAAACCGCAAATAATATAAGGCGTGGAAATGTTAATGTTGATAGGGAGAGACAATGTTTGTTTTGTGGAAAGGCAGGGCATTTTGCCGCAAATTGCTTTCATTTAAAGAAATTAAATGAAAATTTTTCAAAAATGAATTTTTCAAAAATACAAGCGGAAAAACGTAATAAAAATAATAACGAAAATTTTAATTGGGGTAATAGATTTACATGTCCGAATCAGCGAAGGAGTGACAGATTTGGGGGGAATAGCAGAGCGTTAAACTCGAATGCCCAGGGCAGAAAATACGTAGCCAGTCAGCCAAGAAAGGCGAAATTAGGGGTGGAGCGAAAATTCGAAAAGGAGGACACTGCTCCTAAAATAAGTAAACAAATAAATAGGAAGGGATACAGTAGCGTAGAGGCGCTTTCTATGAACAATACACAAATCGGTGTAATAGTTGAGGAACAAAATAAATATAAGAAAAGCGATGTAATAAATTTAAATAGCGAGGCTCTTGATTTAACAACTAAACATAAGAATGAAATTATAAAAACTACAGGAATTTTAAATAATTCTATAAAATGTAATAAAAGGGACTTACCGATTGTAAGGGGAATTGTAGTGGACGAGTCGTTGAATGTGGGGGATGAATTTGAAGTGGAGGATCTGTCGGCGAGAATTCTATTGGATACTGGAGCCTCAGTGTCTCTGCTGTCCCAGCTGAAATACAATAAAATAAAACAGTATACAAAAGTTAAGAGCATTCCTAAGCAAATAAATATCGTCACAATTACCGGGGAAAAAATTCATTATAATGATTGTGTAGAAATGTCTTTTAAAATAGGTGGTAAAACTATAACAGATAACTTTTTCGTTACTAACCAAAAGTTTCCTCCGGATTATGATGTTATTTTAAGTTACAAAGCTATAAAAAGCGCTAATATATGCGTAAGCGGAAACAAAAATTATATAACTATTGATAAGGAAATAATTAGGTTGGAGGAAAATAAATTTGAATATAATGAAAATTATAATATTTTAAAATGTATTAACAAAAATAAAGTAATATTACAACCAAAAGAGAAAAAGATAATAACACTTAAAGTGCAATCTGAAATATCAGATACAGATGCATTATTTATATCGAGAGAAGTTAAATTACCGATTAGAGTAATGAATACTTTGGTAAGGTTAAAAGGAAATGAGATAAATGTTGTCGTAGAAAATTTGAGTGATGCTAAAGTAGCATTAAATAAAAGAATGGCTTTAGGACATGTGAACAAAGAAATAGATGTTATTGAAGTGCTAGAACAAGATATTCAGGGTAGATGTAATTTGATAAAAGCCAGTTCGGAAACATTAAACTTAAGGAAAGAAGAATTTAATATCAAAAATTTTAATCTTGACAATGTAAATGAAGAATGTAGGGAAAAACTTGTTACTTTACTGGTTGAATATTTTGATATTTTCTCAGTAAATTTACAAACATTAGGTGAGACTGATGCAATAAATATAAAAATTTCAGTATCCGATAATACTCCGCAACATTCTAAGCCATACCCAGTCCCATTTGCCTTGCAACCTGAATTAAAGAAACAACTTCAGGAATTACAAGAGGTCGGGATTATTGAAGAGACAGACAGCCTGTGGGCCGCACCAATTTTAATGGTCAAAAAGAAGAGTGGAGGTTATAGATTGGCATTAGATTTGAGGAAGTTGAATTCAGTTGTTGAATTACTACCCATTCCACTTCCAAAGATTTCTGATTTAGTAGATAAAATTTCAGGATACAAATACTACACTACATTAGATATGTCGAATGCGTTTTGGCAGTTAAGAGTTCCACCAGAAGAAAGGAAATATTTAGCATTTACATCTATTTTCGGAAATTACCAATATTCACGCCTAGTTTTCGGCTTGAAAAACAGTGGAGCTTATTTCACTAAGTTGATGAATGAGAAGGTGTTAAAAGGTTTAGATAATGAGGGAGTTTTTGCATATTTAGATGATATAATTGTGGTAGGAAATAATTTTGAAGAAATGCTAAAGAGAATCGAGTTAGTTTTCAAAAGACTTCGATTATTTAATCTAACTCTTTCTCCTACGAAATGTAAATTTTACAAATCTTCTATCAATTATTTAGGCTATAAAATATCGGCAGAGGGTATACAACCGATAGAGGAAAATATACAGAAAATTAATGATTTTCCAGTTCCTAGGACAATACGTCAATTAAGAAAATTTTTAGGTATATGTAACTATTACAGATCTTTTATTAAAAATTGTGCAGAAATTTTACAACCTTTAGAGGAACTGTTACAGAGAGGAAAAAAGTTTAAATTTTCAAAATCTTGTGAAACTTCTTTTACAAAAATAAAAGAAATATTTTTATCTAGCCCTTTTATGATTCAGCCAAGGAAAAACAAAATTTTCTTTTTGAACACGGACGCGTCAAAGACCGCTATTAGTGCTATCTTATGCCAAGAAATAGAGGGAATATTAAGGCCTGTTCGTTATTTTTCACGTCGATTAAGTAAAGCGGAAATGAAGTATGAGAGCTCAAAAATGGAACTTTTAGCAATTATAGAGGGAACAAAACAATTTAAAGATTATTTGTATGGACGCAAATTTATCATTTTGTCTGACCATAAGCCTCTGAAATATTTCTTTAAACTAGAGAACCCCGCTCCTATCATTGCACGTTGGCTACTGTTCTTATCAGAATATGAATATGAATTCAGGCACATTCCAGGAGAAAGGAATTTATTGGCAGATTATTATTCGAGGGTAACAAATGAAGAAGTAAACAAAAATAGCAATATTAAAAAAATCACAGGAGTAAAGGATTCCCGTGAAACAAATTCAGAGCTGAAATATAGTGAAGCATCACGAAAGAAGGGGGGATGTCAGGCAGCGGTTGGTCAAGCGGACCCCTTTTCGAGACAGGCGCCGGACATCACCGCACCAGCCAATCAACACCGAACAGAGAGCGTGTCGAGGGAGAAATTTGTGTCGAACATAAGGAATGAGCAAGTGATGGATTTGAAACAATTAAGTTTAGCAAATATTAGAGAAAAAGCGAAAGATGATGTAGAGATAAGTCGAATTACTGAAGGTTTAAATAGAGGTAAACTACCATTTAAACAGGAAATAAGTCGGTTTTATATAGACAAATCAACAGGTATACTTATGCATTTAGGGAAAATAAAAGGTAAAAAGGAATTACAACCCCAAATTATATTACCGAAAAGTTTACAGAAGTACGCCATTCAGACTTCCCATATGACTCATTTAGGAGCTGATAAAACTTATCAGGGCGTAATTAGTAAGTATTGGTGGCGAGGAATGTACGCACATGTCCGAAATTATGTGAATTCGTGTGAAACATGTGGAAAAGTTAAGCCAAACAGACAAAAGAAAAGAGAATTCGGGAATGTACCTATTCCAAATGAACCAGGCGAAATTTTAAGTGTAGATATTTGTGGACGTTTTGCGACAGGACACTATGTAATTAGTTGTATAGATAATTTTTCTCGGAGAATCGAACTATTTCCAGTAACGAATATAAAAACGGAAACAATAGTTCGAAAATTATTAAAATATATGTCCGCTTATGGTAAGGTCAAGTTTATACTTTCAGATAGAGGTGGCCAATTTACGGCAGAAATGCATAGAGAATTAAATCGACAGTTAAAGATTAGAAATTTATTTACTACTCCATATCATCCCGCTGCAAACGGTAAGGTGGAGCGAATTCATGGATCTCTTAAGAATACGTTACAGTCATTAGGCAATGAAATAGATTTTGAATTAGCGGTGAATTTACACGCTGCATTTTATAATAATTGTATACATCCAGCTACTGGATTTACTCCAAATCAGCTATTTTTCGGGAGAGATCTCAAGTTGCTAACGGATAATTGGGAAATAAACCCCCAGGCACAAAAATTTCTGAGTTATAATACATTTTATAAAAAAACTGTTCAAACATTTAATACATTTCAGAAAGAGGCTAAGGAAAATCTAATTAAAGCACAAACAACACAAAATTTAATACAAAAAAAGAAAGCGTGTTCTTCTAAGGTGAAAATAGGGGACATGGTATTTTTAGATGAATCGACACGTTTCCGTCGTCGTTTTACAGGACCTTTTCAGGTCATAAAGATTAATTCACCAAATGTGGTGACTATTGAATCAAGGTTTTCCCCAAGTATTTATACTAGAAAAGTAAATACAGCTCGACTGAAAATAATGAGCGAACGACGCTCACATTTATGCTAAGCATGAGTAAATACTTTTGCCCTACCGGAGGACAAAAGCGTCGGGAAAGGGTCAGTCCCTCTTAGCGGGAAGAAGGAACAATGGCGACGGGGTGAATACATGTCATGATGGAGAGGTCATGAACATAGGACACAATGAACAAAATTTATATAAGCCCTAAATTTACAATGGCAAAAGGATGTTAGAGAATTTAAGAAAAGGAAAGGAATAAATGGGTATACCTACATAAAGCCTGAAAAGAAAAAAGTTAATTTTTACTTTACCTCTGTTACACAGGCGAGGCGGCGATTCTGACAGGGTGTTTCCAACAACAAAAAAGGAAATGGCTAATTTTTCCCCTTTCCTTCCTTCAAAAGTACTGGTCAACAAACCGGTTGTCCCACTCCAAACTGGACTTCTGGGTCCTGCGAGCGTAAGGGGGGGATTCCCCTAAGAACTCTCTTTTTCTCCCATCGTTGTTACGGGGAACAGGCGTTTTTGCACTTTTTAATTATTTATTGATAGTTCTCGATTTATTAAAGCAAATATTACTACGGCGTTTAAGAAACATTGTTAACAAAATGAGAAAGTGAGAACTGTGGTGAAAAGCAGTTAAATAAAGCAGGAAAATTTTAAAATATTGATAATTGTATAATATTTTTAAAAAAAAAAAAAAAAAAGGACCAAATTAAAAATATCTCACGATTTAATAAAATATACATATGGATATACGTTGTTCACTGATATTTTTTTTTCACTTGTATTTGTATTTATTTTTTTTTAATTTTACTTATTTTTGCTTTCTGTTAAATATATTTGGCCAGTGGAAATGAGAGAGATGACTCACTCGTAACTATGATTATATATAGATTTATATTTCTTGCATAGACGGTACTTAATTGATCTACAGTATTCTTATGGACTTATAAGAGAAATGTGAACTATTTGAGTATATAACATGAAAAAAATGAATATGTGCATTGTGATTCATGAACATTTACCGATTGTGCTGATATTTAACATGGACTGTAAATATCTTATATGTAAATTTTTTATAATGAAATGTTTTTACTGTTTTATAGAATATGGAATGCTGATATGAATGCTTAAATCCAATGAACTGTATCTACTAAGATGATACTATATAAATTGTAAGATTATTCATGTGAAATTTGATAAGTTGGTAAAATATTGTGAGACATGACGGTTGAAGGATTGGCTCTCAAATTCTATATG
>JAPDSC010124516.1:0-14720 GCA_026290005.1 Latrodectus geometricus | reverse complement strand
TAAATTTTGTATTTATTGATAAGTTTTGTTTGTGGCTACACGGTCATCTTTTGCTCACGAGTGCTGATTCAACCAAGACCTACAGTTTAAATCGGATTCTGAATAATTAAAAATGTCTACGCGCAAGATGGAAATCGACCCCATGAATTGAATGCCATAAACTTAAAAGTTGAATTGCCAATTCGGCCATTTGTTAATAAGAATATATTCTATTAGGTTGGGGAAAAAGTAATCCATTATTTTTTCGGTAGACGTCTGTAGTGATCGATATCTCGTGAGGTATCTATCAAACAATTTCAGATTTATGCTCGTTGGAAAGGTGACATTTGACACTAAAATATCCTCTTGCGGTTTTTTTTTTGATTAATTCAGTTAAAAGTACAAGGTTTTAAAAATGGAAGACAACAAACAGAAAATTCGATACATTTTCGTTTTTCTCTTGTAACGGCGAAAAAGATAGCCGGGTGGCTAAAATTGTGAAAGGTGCTTATCGTCCTATATAAGACTGTAATAACCAGTTACGTACAACTTTTGTTTCGTCGATTCCGTTCGGGTATTTTTGATGTTAGAGATGCACCTCGCATGGATACAACATCGTCGAGAATGTCTATAAAATATCAAAAATTATCAAACTTGACAGCATGTCAGCGGTCGTAACTTCGCACAAGACCTAAAAATCTATATGAAAACTATTTTAAACCTTTTTACAAAGTGAATCCAAAAGAAGTTACATAAAGTTCACGCAAAAATAATAAATTTCTTTTTCCCCAACCTAATATTTAGTTAATAAGGATATATGCTTAAGGAAAACAAAAGACTAAATTTGATGAGAATTTTCATGAATTTAATAATTTATTTTATCAATTGATATTCTTGAATTTTTGTGAATTAAATAAATTTTATTTCATATTCTCTTTCACGCGTGATTGGTTTGTTTATCGCTCAACGGTAATTTTTTTACTCACTAAAGCTAATTAGATAGAGACCTAAAGTTTAAAATGGATTCCAAGCCTAGGTGAAGTCATAATGTAATCTAAGTTTATATACGATAGATTTCATTGGTTAATTTAATTCGGAAGATACTATTTTTTAATAAAGTAAATCCTTTACTTAAAAATTATAATTAATTCGCAAGATGGGAATCCATTTTAATGTTCATCTACCAGAATCTTTAGAACTTACTGTAATTCAAGCGTCCCCAGCCATAGACACTCACTGTAGTACCAGGAGTTAACTTCAAATTTCTCGGAGGCAACCACGCAGCTCGGACTCCAGATTCCCAATCAATCGGCTTTTCGAGTTCTATAATTGCAATATCACTGTAGAATTTTCCTGGTGTATAAGACTTATACTTTTTGATCGATCGTACTTGTCTTAATTGACCTTGGGGAGAACTATGAAGGGCATAATCTCCAACATCAATTAAAAATTCATTTCTGGAACGCCTTTGAAAGGAAAATATAGAGATCAAAATTTATTTAATTTATCTAGTTGAAAGACAAAAATATAATCTTTTAAAATTATTATTATGAGTTATAAAACTTCGGATATTGTATATCGGATATTGTACTTCGGATATTGCATAATTATAAAAGTTTGGATATTGTATTCATTACGAAGTCGAAATGCAATACTTTGTTAAGGTTTGCGCATAAACAATTTTTCACAGGTAATTCGTTGCTTATTGGTGGAAATTAATGATTTAATTAGTGCTGACCAATGACTGAGTGGTTAGCGTTTCTGGCTCCTGGGCTATTGATCCCGGTTTGGGAAGGGACGTTTCCTTTCTCTTTCTCTCTGTGTATCTTTGTCCTTTCTTTTTCTGAGATGATGAATGAATGTGGCCCGTCCTATAAACGGATTTGTGGTGGTGTGATGTCGTCAATGAAACTCGCTTCCGTGATTTAATTCACAGGTGCCCACCGGGTAACGCTAAATGAGTAGCAATTTCAGACCTTGTTGTGGTTACAGGTCAAGCACCCAGTGCCTTGGCATTAAAAAAATGATTTAATTACCAGAAAAAAGGATGTGTATATAGTGTTATCACTTACGTTGTTCGACTTATTTGATTACCTTGAATACTGGTTAAATACACTGAATAACGACAAATAAACTTCAAATGTCAATATAGTTTAATATAAGGGAGCATTTTAAAATAATTACTTTCAATGGAATTTCAAATTTGGCTGCATGTTTAGAGAGAAGGCCAAAATAATTAATATTATATTGTATCATATTGTTCCACCGACATATTTCCCTTTATTTAAACCCAGAGTTGTGCAGCCGAGAGGGTGGGGGTCTTCGTAATTTAGAAGCTGGGATCAAATAGAAGACTCCCTAATACTTAATCTGCCACTCTCAGCGCTATCATATCACTTGGAAGACATTGAAACCACGAACTACATAACATACTCAACTGCTTTTTATTATATCATGTAATAGCCAATAATTGGTTAATTACTAAATGAAGTCAAAATAATATATTTTTGATTTTTCTGCTAAGAATTTTATTATTTTTGAATGACGTTCTACCTTTTCCACTTTTTCATACAGGATTTGAGATATTTTTCTGGTTCAATCATTTTCAGCGGATATTTTATTAAAAATTTTAAAATTAATAATGCATTAAATGAAATAAATGAAAACTAAGTGTGCATTAAAAATTTAAAATTAAAATGGAAAAGCACAAATTGTCATCAGGATTCAAGGTAGTAAAAAAGAGTTTCGAAATATATAGTAAACTTGTAAAAAGTGAATTAAATACAGTGATCTTAGATCTAAGCTTTTGGAATATGTATATAAATAATATATATGTACTAGTATTTAATTCTCAAGGGAAGCTGGAAAATAAATAATGTTTATTTACCCTCATTAGCTGATGATTTTGTATGAATTTAATCAGTTTTCATGTTTTCCTATTACATTGCTTGGAAAATAGTTTTTGCATTAATAATGATATCACCATGTTTCTCCTTACAATATATATAACGAATATTTTGCTTTAAACTCCTAGAGAATTTTCTAAAATGCTTTTTTTTTTTTTAAATTATCGAAGAAATCGCTGTTAGGAACATTTTATAAGTGCTAAAATATTTATGAGCAAACAATATTGATGCATTATATTAATTTCACTTCTTTATTATTTATTAATTCTGATTTGTTTTCATAGATGGTAAATTAAATTATCTATATTAACCTGAATGAAACCGAATGATTTTATATAAATATGAAAAAGAAGAAACTATGTTTTTATGGTTCATATATTTTAAACTCAAGATTTAAAGATAAGTTAATTTCATTACCTTTTCACGCAATGAGCAGCAGTTAAGACGTGTCTGTCAGAAATGAGAGTAGCCCCACAAAACTGGTAAAAACCAGTGCCTTCTTCTCTTTCAAAAAAATCATTTACTAAACAGCTCTGTAATAAGCAAGCAATGGAACAAAAAGTGTCACAAAACATAAATAGTTATAGTAATATTAATTTGGGAAAAAAGAAATCCATTATTTTTACGTGAACTTTATGTAACTTCTTTTGGATTCACTTTGTAAAAAAGTTTAAAACAGCTTTCATGTAGATTTTTAGGTCTTGCGCGCTACAACTGCTGACATGCGGTTAACTTCGATCATTTTTGATATTTTATAGACATTTTCGACGATGCTGTATCCACATGCGAGGTGCATCTCTAACATCAAAAATACCCGAACGGAATCGACGAAAAAAAAATGGTACGTAACTGGTTGTTACAGTCTTATATAGGACGATAAACACCTTTCACAATTTTAGCCACCCGGCTATCTTTTTCGCCGTTACAAGAGAAAAACGAAAATGTATCGAATTTTCTGTTTGTTGTCTTCCATTTTTAAAACCTTGTACTCGTAACTGAATTAATCAAACATAAAACCGCAAGAGGATATTTTAGTGTCAAATGTCAGCTTTCCAACTAGCATAAATCTGAAATTGTTTGATAGATACCTCACGAGATATTGATCACTACAGACGTCTACCGAAAAAATAATGTATTACTTTTTCCCCAACCTAATATATTACTTTATATTTTAAGTGATAGTTAATATATATTAAATAAATTTAATAATAAAATATTAAATATAAAATAATGAGTACATTTAATATATATTAATATTATATAAAATACTGATATAAATATGATTATATACATGAAAATGATGAACATATTTGAATATTTGTGGATTATGAACCATTAGCATGATTGAAGTGAGAGTCGAAACCGTGGACTGTTGATATCTGAAGAGATAGAGCTTCATCTACTCTCTTGGGCAGAAATTAATCATTGATTATATTGAAAAATTTGGTTTTTTCTTTATTAACTTTCTATCACTTCCTGCCAGCGTGTTCGTTTCACTGCTTTCATTATTTCATATTATTTGTGCAGAGAAGTTGTAATTCTTCAAAATCCTCATATTAATAATAATGAAAATTGGTTCTTTATCGACTAATAATTTCTAATAATGTGTTTTTAATCTTCATATGAGATATACATTATTACTATTCGATTTTTTTATTAATCTTTCCATGTATCTAACCAAAAATACAAAAACAAATCATGAGGAATAGGCATAAAACAACAAATTATACCTCAATCAACTCATTTCATCAATTCGAAACCTCAAGCGATTTGAACTCTAAGTTGAATACCGCGCGAAATCTTTTAAATATATTATCTATCACTGCTTCTATCCAATCGGATCCCTTTGGAATTTGTATATCTAATGTTTAATTTTAAATTATATTAGTTTCAAATTCTTCATGAAAAGCTATTGCACATTTCTTTAGTGAAAACACATCATCGATTTAGAAGCCTGTTAAAAAAAATACAAAACTGATTAAGGAATAATGAAATTGTTTAAAATTGCGTCTAAAAACGTGCACATATGACGTGTGCATAGCAGAAATAGGCGAATTTATAACAGAAAATAATACAAGAATTAAAAAAACAAGAAAGCTTTTCTGTTAAACTATTTTTAAAAGTACGTTTATTTACATGTAAAATCCATATCAAAAACAAATTTATTTTATGAAATGTTCTTAACCGTTTGTAGTCAAATTCTGTCCTTTATCGTCCAATGTAGCTATAGTTGAATTATAGAAGTCGATTGCAATTTTAACAAGAGGTGAAGGAGAATATAGAAGAATATAACAGCAGAAGAGGAATCAAACAATTCTTTTTTTCTAATAGAGAGCACCCTTGAGCAATTAAGTACATTAGCCCTGTTGCCACAACAAGGCCGGAAACTGCTACTCATTTTATCGTTACCCGGTGGGCACCTGTGAACCAAGTCACGGAGGTACGAGTAGCATCACCCACGCCACACCACCACAAACCCGTTTATAGGGCGGGCCACATTCATCCATCATCTCAGGAAAGGACAAGAAACACAGAGAGAGAAAGAGAAAGTACATCCATGCCCGAGCCAGCATTCAAACTCAGGTCCTCTCCATCCGTAGACAGTTACGCTAACCACTAGACAGGTTGGGCGGCTCAAACAATTTGTTATCGATCTTATTTTATGCCCGATTGAAACTCTTTTAGTTGTAAAATCTAAATATTTTCTGGATACTCACAGTTTCTAGTACTGAATTTCGGAGCTTTATTTTGAGAATACATATAGATAAATATAGGACATAGAGTACAAATCGATTATCTTCTATATAAGGGAGTTGATATCCTATCATTCACAACGTAGGAATGAATTTTTCTCGAGAGCTTACCATTTTTCTGCTCATAAAATAAAATTTCTTTATGCAGTAATTTTTGTTTCAATAAATCGATTTTTTATAAATTTTCCATCTCCAAAATTTTATATAATTTTTTTACTTATTAGTTATATCAAATTTTGTATATTTTCATATTTCATAAATTTTTCACCAATGATATTTTTCACTTTCGAATTATTTTAGATGATTCAGATATAATTTTATTCATTTAAATAATGGGCTTAACTTTTTCAATAGTTAAGAATTTTGATTACTTTAATCATTTTTGAAGTAAAATTATCTAAAATTTTTCTAGAAAATAAATTTTACTTTAAATAATTTGATAACTTTAGATAAGAGATGCTTATAGATTCCAATAATATAATTAATTAAACATAATAGAATTATATAAAGATTAAATTTCATTACATCGTTGGTAAAAATATATTTAGATTTTTTTTATTTTGAATAATGTATATGTGCTTAATAATTTTTGAAAACTCTTTGCTGTAAATATTTCTTTGTTTAGTTGTGAAAAATCATTAAAAATCTCCGTAAACTGTGCAATAAGCAGAAAAGTTATTTTCTTTAGTTTATTGCAGTTTCAATGTACAAAAAAGCTATATTTTCCATAAATAATTATCTATTTAATGATAATGCATTCAGAAAAAGTCATAAGAAGTTTTAAGCACTTCTTTTACTTTTGATTAAAAGTGTACATAAATCTATCTTTTGACTTCAAATACCTTCGATATTACAGCCTAAACAGAAAACAATGATTAGATCAACAATGAATTTTGATCTAAGAATGATTAGATGATATGTAATTAAAATGATCCGGACCCAAATTAAAATTAAATTTAGACAACCATGATAGTCTAATGTGTGTTTTATAACATCCTGATGAATCCACATTACAAGCGTGCAATCAACTTCTGAAACAATGGTATAGCATGACACGCCTCGGACACCTCTTGTTCTCAATGGCAGTACTTTGAATAGTTGCTGTTATACACTGGTGTTCATAATTAATAGAATTTTCTGATTTGATCAATTATCTCCAGAACTACTGGTCCATTTTTAATGAAATCTAGTTTCTACATACATTGATACATTACAATACAAATAATCATGCAACAGTTATAAAACACACGTATGATCGTGTGTAATACTCAATGGAGTCGGAAGGCATGTATCAGCAGTTATAGAATAGAACAAGAAAATGGGTTAATAGGGGGAATGGTTCCCTCTTACAAGTATACAGGCCTTGCAGTGTGATTTCATAATAGAAATAAGGAAGTTGATGATTTTCTGTGGCAATTGGTCCCACTCGCTTGGCAACTCTGTTTTCAGGTCCTGGATGGTTCTCGGAGGGTGTTGCGAGCTGCAGTTGCCTTCCCCAGAACTTCACAGATAGGCTCTATTGGTTTGAAGTCTGGGGATCTACGTATCGATCCATCTCGCAAATATCATCACTTTCAAGAAATTCGTCGATCAGAAGAACTCTTTATGACTTCGTGTTATCCTCCACTAAAATGAAACCACCAACTGCATTACTGAAAAGATGAACTTATGTCTCGCTTGGCAACTCTGTTTTCAGGTCCTGGATAGTTCTCGGAGGGTGTTGCGAGTTGCAGTTGCCTTCCTCAGAACTTCACAGATATGCTCTATTAGTTTGAAGTCTGGAGATCTACGTGTCGATCCATCTCGCGAATATCCTCACTTTCAAGAAATTCGTCGATCAGAAGAATTCTTTATGATTTTGTGTTATCCTCCATTAAAATGAAACCACCAACTGCGCTACTGAAAAGATGACTTTTTGTCTCCAAGACCTTATACTTATACATCTCAGCAATCTTATTGCCTATGTCAATGACATTGAGAGGGGTGTGGCCATTTAACATGATGCCTGGTCATGTCATCAAGCCTCCTGCACTATAATGGTTGATTTCGTGGATATTGGAAAATAGATAACGGGCTCCTGTTTCTCTCCATATGACCGTACGCCGAGAATTTGTAGTTGGACTAAACTGGAATTCATCAGTGAAGGGAATGGCAACACATCGATCCATATTCCGATCTCTATGTTCTCTGCACCATGTTAAAGACTCTCCTTTGGGTAGTAGTTAACGGGACGCAAATCACAGGTCTTTGTGCAAACAACCATTCTTTATGAAGTCTTCTGAAAACAGTCACACTTGAAACTCGGGTTTCTATGGCCATATGCAAGTCACGAGAGAGCTAAGAAGCTGAAGTATCCTTTTACATCTCGCTAGAACAGACAAATGATGATCATCTCCGGCCATCGTGGCACTTGCTTAGGCTTTCTCTTTATAGATCAGGTTTCCTATAAAGTTGCATTCCAAGAATTGCCCATGACGCTGGGCGTTGATTTGAACTCCCTATAAATCTGAACTTAAGACTGGACTTCTTCAGTTCACCATCTCTTTCCATCCTTTAAACGTTGATGATTATTGATTGTTACTGTTACAATTTGAATTCGATCGATTGTTGCACAAAAACACTAAGAAATTTGGCAAGGTATGCTAGAGAACGAAAAGCGTGTTTTGTAATGCGTGCTTATTAAGCCTATTCCTCTACTAGCTCCCCCCACTCGTACGTCTACGCTTAAGTATTCAACGTATATGATTTGCATCTTTGTCTCGAAATAGCGGTTCTAAATTTCATTCAGTTCTTTTCAAGAAATTCGACAAAATAATCCAATTTTCTGGAATTTTGAGCACCATTGTATTTCTGTATCATTGTTATAGGGGCATTTGATGGTTGTTCTTTCTATTAAGGCCAGTAGTTTTAATTTTTACTTACGCTCAGCGAAATATTATATTTTAGCAAAAAAATCCACAACCCCATGTTGCTAATATTAAAAGGATCTTTCTTAATACAGAAAATATTGACCTGTACGTTCTCCAAAACTCTCACTAATACAAAAGGTTTGTTCAATTGTTATCGAGCAACTGCTTCGTCACAATGTATCATTCATTACGGTTAATAGACTGTAGCTTCATGTTGAAATTGCTGGGAAACGATACCTGCACGAAACGTTCCATATCTGTTCGACTCAGTGAACGGTTGTATAAGTGGTATTACTGCTGCCAACAACAATTGTTCAGGGTAATGACTTTTTAAGTTTATATTCCAATCATCTTTAAAATTTAATCTGTTGGTTGTTAATTTAAAAAGGTGATAATTAACTTCAGTCATTCACACACTGCTTACAACAACTGACACTAGCAGAGATGATTTTGCCGGAATCGGAATATTCACGTCACACTCTTGACTCAGTAGTGTTTGAAACTTAGAATATCTACACCACTACCGAATGCAGTAACTCATTCATTGAGTCCCAACAACTTCGCCATGATCAAAAGCTCAAGATGCGTTTTCCTACCCATTGTGCTTTTAACTATTACTGATTCGGTAATAGTACTCCTTATCTTCTCAAAGTGCTGTTTATTTCATTTGCAAATCACTTCCAGATTTACCTACTGCTCGTATATAGTAGAACGCCTGTTACACCTAATTCACTCTCTGTTTAGTGCATACATTTTCTTCACAGATACAAATAGATATTTCCTCACACATTCATAAAAACAAAAATAAATATTCTTCTGAATAAAAACTTATTCATAAAAAATCACAAATCTATGATGTAATAATTTTAAACCATACATTAATAACGTACGTAAATTATTTTAAAAAGCATTTTCTGTGATGATGAGAAATTTTATTTTGGATCATATCTTTTATTTGATATAAATATTAATTGACAGATAGAATATTTTTTAATTTAAACATAAATTGATGGGTCTAATATTCCTTCAAGGAGAGATCCGTTCCTTTAAAACAAAAGAGGGAGTAAATTTTTCTCATTGGCAGGTTGTAGGATTTATGAAAATATGTATTCTAAAATTCGTACATAAAATAATACAAAATTAAGCACTATGTATGAAAAATATTTTAATGATGAAGGAAAAGTTTAATCAGTTCATTCTTTTTCGTAAATTGATTGGACTATTTTTCTTCGCAGAAAGAGTGTTTTCTCATATCGTAGAATATATTAGGTTGGGGAAAAAGAAATCCAATATTTTTACGTGTACTTTATGTAACTTCTTTTGAATTCACATTGTAAAAAGATTTAAAACAGCTTTCATGTAGATTTTTAGGTCTTGCGCGTTACGATTGCTGACATGCGGTTAACTTCGATCATTTTTGATATTGTATTGACATTTTCGACGATGCTGTATCCACAAGCGAGGTGCATCTCTAACATCAAAAATACCCGAACGGAATCGACGAAACAAAAATTGTACGTAACTGGTTGTTACAGTCTTATATAGGACGATAAACACCTTTCACAATTTTAGCCACCAGGCTATCTTTTTCGCCGTTACAAGAGAAAAACGAAAATGTATCGAATTTTCTGTTTGTTGTCTTCCATTTTTAAAACCTTGTACTCGTAACTGAATTAATCAAACAAAAAACTGCAAGAGGATATTTTAGTGTCAAATGTCACCTTTCCAACGAGCATAAATCTGAAATTGTTTGATAGATACCTCACGAGATATCGATCACTACAGCCGTCTACCGAAAAAATAATAGATTTATTTTTCCCCAACCTAATATAAATGTTAGGAATATTTCTTTTTTTACAGAAATTTGATTTAGAGATCCAATAACTTTTGGGTATTTAGAATCCTCTAAATTATTAAACAAGAAAATAATACTTTTTTTTATTTTAAAGCCTAATTTATTCAAACAGAAGTTCAGTCTTACTTAGCTGGGGGGGGGGGGACAATAATAATAGAAAGAAATACTGTCATTTAAAAATTTTCTTTTATGCATGAAATCTCTAACATTAAAATTTAATTTCTTATTAAAATTTTTTTTCAAATTAAATTTTTGTGATGTTATTATTAGTATTTTATCAAGTTATTTAATATTTTATCTGGTTTTTTATATTTTTGTCTGTTAATCTAATGTTGTTTACATCATATTATCTTCATTCAGAAACTTATATATGCATTATATTGTGAAATAAAAATGTAAACAATTATTTTATTTTGGTAAAAGAGTAGGAAGTTATAACCAAATATACATTCAACACTTTGGTAACATTAATTTGAAGAGAAAAAGTATGTGATAAGGAAAATTATATATTTAATGTAATATGTATCATGAAATATATTTTTCTTTTTATTTTATTTACAGAAAGCGTTGCTAGTAAATATAATAGCATTTTATTTGGTAAAATGTGTCATTAATAAAATAAGACCCCAATTAATTTTTTTTCTATTAGTAATAAAAAATGATAGAATATATAAAAATATAAAGGATGTTAAATAAATAAAAATGCCCTTCAGTGAATTAAATTTTTAAATTTAAAATTTTGTAATTACTATTTTATACACTGTGTGCTCAAAACAATTAAAGGATATTGTAAGTTTTATATAAAATAAAGATATAAGCGAAATTTGTTTTGTCGAAAATGGGAGATGCGAATCACAAATGCAATTTTTTTCTGATTTTCAAACTGTGGAGTATGCTAATTTTGAGTTCGACGTCAAGAACTTCGCTTCTGCGGCAATGAATGAAATTTGACTTTCAACTGAATAAAAGACAATGAAGACAAGGGTGATCAGCATTCAGTGACTGTTTTGTTTCGATGAGTACGATGTCTCAGCTAAGTCATTTAACCGATTCAGAAGCTTGGAGAGTTGTTAGTAGGTTAGAAGGGGGCCAAACTCAAGCCGGAGTAGGGGAAGCCATTGGAGTGTCGCAAAGTGTGGTTTCCAGGATCTGGAACCGTTCTTTGGAGACTGAAAGTGCAGGCCGAAGACCAGGGAAAGGTCGTAGACGGGCTTCAATGCCGAAGGAAGATCGTTATTTAATATTAACGGCTCGCAGACACCAAAATATGAACACTACTCTTTTCCAACAACACCTTTACTCGGCTACTGTCACCACGGTTTCAACTCAAACTGTTCGAACTCCATGGTGTAGGTCTGTATGCTCGCCGAAAATGGTATGTGTTAAACTAACATCAAGGCATCGTCGCGACAGCAGGGAGTGGGCATCAGAGCATGTGAACTGGAGGAGAAATGATTGGAGCAATGTTCTTTTTCTGACGAGTCTCGTTTTTCTGTTCATCCTGATAATAGACGTATTTTCATCTGGAGGGACAGTGGCAGTAGGAATAATCCTGCTTTCTTGCACGAAAGTGTCAGATTTGGCGGTGGGGGAGTGTTGGTGTATAATGGCATCTCCATCTGGTGGAGGATTTTCTTTTCGATGAGGGAATCGTAAGAATGGAATGGCCAGAGTGTTCTTCAGACATGAATCCAATAGAGCACGTTTGGGACGCTCTAGGAAGACGAATTGCTGGCCACCAACCACCACCAAAAACTCTTCAAGAACAGGAAAGAGCTCTTCTGGGAGAGTGGGACAGAATACCCCAACTCGTGATTAATAACCTCATTGATTCCATGGCTCAAAAGTGTTCAACATTGCTTGACGTCCGTGGAAACCATATCCCCTACTGAAAATGATTTCCTTTGAAGAAAACACCTTTTCTTATTCCTTTTCTCTCATATGCACAAATTGTGTTTTTTTCCTTTTGTACACAAATGCGCAATAAAATGCATTTTTTTCTGCCAAACATGAGTAATTTATTCTCATATAATCAACTACGTCTGACGACCATGTATCAATCAGATAGAAAGTTTCCCAGCCACAAGATCCACATAAAACCACAATATCCTTTAAATGTTTTGAGCAGTGTATTTTTGACATTGTAATACTTTTTTCGGCTTAGTTAAAAATTATATTTTGGCAGGATAATTAAGATTTCTGTGAGATTATCTATTTTAAACTTAAATTTGCACTGAAAAATTAAAATTACTTACAGCGAATGGAAACGTTGCTCGTCCAGCCTCATGCCCTCCAACTACTCGTGTATCTTTAAAATTTCTATTGCTACCACATGGACAAAGTCTTCCTGTTAATAAATAATTTATTTAACTGCCATACTATAGAGCCATTAGATATACAGAACCAGAGAGCGCGCTGAAGAAAGAAAGTAAAAAAATTGATATCTATTTAAGCGTACTGATGATAATTGATATATATTTAGTTGTATAGATGATCCTTTTAAGCGCATAGATGATAATTGATGTCTACTTAAGTGCATATAGCTGATAATTGATGTTTGCTTAACCGCATAAATGATAATATATATCTATTTAAGCATACTAAGGATAATTTATGTCTATTCAAGCGTATAGTTCTTTAATTTAGTACAGGATATGAATGTTTTACCCAATTTGAATAATTACTCACTTCGGTCGAAATATCTTTATCTTCAAACAATTTATGTGATATATGTTATTTGAAGGTAGAGATATTTACGTCATATTCAACATGTTATTAGAAAACAATATATAAAGTAGTATAATTCAAATATTGCAATGGAGTTGAATGCTAGACACACCAAGTACAAAATATATTTATACTATTTAAGAAAAAGAAATTGGAAAATATCCTGGATTAATTTTTTATCACTTATAAAACGATAAAAATGACATAAGAATCCAATATTAATTTAACTGAATTTCATAACAATAAGGGATAAAAATTAATATAATATAAAAAAAAACTAGCATAAAAGGGAAAGTTGTTTTGAATAATCAAAAACTTAGATAAGAAATAATTTTCCCCAATTAGACTGTGTTAATAAAAAATACATTTTTTCAAAAAGATTTTTTAACCAGTCGAACAATTGTTTGAATGCTTTCATTTTTAATTTCATTAGGTCTAACGGAAATAGAAATTCCAAATTCATAAGAAACTCTTCATTTCAAAGAAATAAATTTTTATTATCTAGATTTATATCTTATTTAATAAGTCATAAACATATAAAAGTACTCACTTGTGTCTCTGATTTTAATCCCTTTCTGTAAAACAAAACTTGAGTAAAATTCTTTGATTTTTGAATATAATAACTTAGAGTTACATTAAAAATTACATTTATTCAGAAATATTAATATTTTTGAAAGCTAAAATAAAGTTGCGTAAAAGAGAAAAACGTAAAAAATTTTTTAAATACCTAATAAATTTGAAGGATAATAATATTGTTTGCACGAAAAGAATAATATACTTATTTATCATTACAGGAAAACAATTAAAATTTTTTTTTTCAATAACTTCACATCGATTAATCTTTAGATTAAGACGAAAAAATAGAATAAAAATTTCTCAGGTGTTGTAAGTTGATCATTTTGTAAATGTGAGAGATAAGCTTAGGGCACAACTTTGATATACCCCCCTCCCAAAGATTATGTGCCAAATCTGGCACTCCCTACGGACTTTATAGGGTGACTGTTTCTTATTTTGGTGTTGCCAATTTAGGTTTTTTCTGTTGCCAAATTTAGTATTTTCTTGTATTTTATACCATTTTTTGAGTTTTTTTAAGTTTAATCCATCTTGGCTAGAAAAAAAGGTGCCAAAAACAGGTATTTTGCTTGGCGAAGAATAAAAGTCGCCAAATTTCCGATTTGTGGGGTATATCAAAGTAGTTCCAAGCTTAGTGGAAGTTTACGTAAAAATAGTTGGCTTTAACCCCTTCCGGTACGATTTAATAATGAAAAAGTGTGCATGAAATAACCATTTAATTTTTACCATACCTGTTAGTTTCTATTGAGAGTATTTCCCAAAAGTTCACATTCAATACTTCTTCAAAAACCTCTAATGGCTTTACAGAAATATATATTGACCGATGTTCACTCTAAATTTTTACAAGAATGAAATCTTACAGACTAACAACAATTCGGCCGTGACTTGTAGCAATAAATTCTAACGGTAAACAATATGTGATAGGATCTGTGATATTTCCACAAGTAAAAAAGGTGTTGCCGAATTCAGTGCACTAGAAATTTTAAACTAAATTTATTATCATATTCATCACAGTATG
>JAPDSC010124514.1:0-13647 GCA_026290005.1 Latrodectus geometricus | reverse complement strand
AAAAAAAAAAAAAAAAAGTAAATATTCACTTTTAAAGCAAGACGCCTTCTCAGAGGGAGAGAGTTTTCATTCAAAAGATCTTGATATGAATTTTGACTTTGTAAAATATCTCCAACGCTAAAAGATAATTTTATTAATTTAATTTTTCAAATGTGTCAGTTGCAACAACACTGGACAGCAATACCACAAAATATTTTAAAGATACTTACACTGTATAATCAGAAGGATCACAAATAATAAGAACACGATCATGATTTTTTGCAGCAGCACGTAAAAGAGTTACTCCACCTAGATGATTATTAAAATATAAATATGCAACATACGAGTAGTTTATAAAATATATTGGATATTTTTTTATGTTTAGTAAGTCATAAAATAATGATGTTATAAAAACAAATTTATAGCTTTAAGACATCACATAACACATTTTCATTTACAGTGAATATTTCCATAGAAAATTTCCTTTTTCCATTTGAATATCATTTCTTTTGTAAATATCCTCTAGCCCATTTAAGTAGATTATGAAATAATGTGCAATCTCCCCACTGGGGTTTTTTCCCCCATTGAAAGAGACTTACATTTGTTATTTATTAAGATATATTGAAAAATTTTGTATTTTGACAAATTGAAGAGCTTCAGTTCCATGTCTTTGAAACAAGATGATGTACTAGCTCATTGGAGTATCATTTTTAGTTCTTTAAATGCCTATTTCCTAGAAAGATGGATTCAGTAAGATGGTCCAATATTTTGGCTATGCAGATCATCTGATATAACAACACAAGATTTATTCCTTAGGGAATTCATACAAGAATGATTTATAGGCACAAAGTGTTAAATGTTGACATAAAAGTCAGGATATTAGCTGCAATAGACCCTGTGGAAGCAGGCATGCTAACCTGTATCTGGTGTAAAATTGACATTCACCTGGATATTCTCTGGAGGAAGGACACACATGTGGAAATCCATTGACAAGGGCCAAAAAACTTTTTGAGTCAATCTAATCATTAATATTACCAATTTCAATTTATCATTAATTTATGAATTATTCAACATCAAAACATATTTTTCAACACAAAATGTACACCCTGTATTTTTTGCATACATTGATTTTAATTTAAGAAATGTAAGGAGAAAAGTAAATACCTATATCAATATTTTCAACAGCATCTGCGACAGTTACATTAGGTTTTGAAACAGTTGCAACAAATGGATACAAGTTACATACAACAACACTGTAACAGAAATTTATTTCGATCACAATATAAGAAATAAAAATATAACTCATTATAATGCAATGGCAATAAAATAAAATCAGCAACATTAAATGAATTTCGCTATAATATAAAATAAATGGAAATTATATATAATGGGAAGTTGATACTCAAAAGTTTTTTAAACATAACTAAATAGAATATGAGATTTCTAAAATTTATATAATTAGAAATAATTCTGTAGTTCTTTGGTAATAATAAGCATGAATTAAAATTTAGGGCTGTTTATTATAATTTAAATGATTAATCTGTTTGTTTTCTATCTGCATACTTCATTTTTCAGACTTAAGTGCACACATTTAATGCATAAATGACAAAAAAAATTGATTTTTCAACAAATCTGTATAACTTGCATTAAACTGTATAATAAACACACTATACAAATCCAATATTGATTTATAAAGCTTCTTTTAGTTTAAAACTCAATTCTCGTGTTATTCAAAAATGGAATGTAATAATAAAAAAAATAGAAAATAACACTATAAAAATGCTAGTATTTAATGAATTTTTTTATTAAAAGTGCAAGATCACCAAAGATCAAAGTAAACTGCAAAGAAAGTTTTATATTTCTTAATAGTAATTCTGATAACTTATTCTAAATTAGGATATTTATAAATATCAAATAATGGGTTTCTCCTGGGAATTTTAGAGATTTATTTTGAGAAGATTAAGTCAATTTTAGATTAAAAAAAAAAAAAATTAAAGTGACTAGCATAACTCACCTGACAAAATCATAACCACGTTTCTTCATATCAGATATGTCATTATCTGATTTCGTGGACAGAATTCCTAAAATCCAAATATAGAAATTCCGCAATAAATTTATGAATGAAATTTATTTAAATGACAAAATATATATTAAGTATACATATAATACATATCTGGAGAATAAATATATATAAGTGAAAATTATTTGTAAATAGCAATTTAATTATTAATACATTTTTTAAAAAATTTCATATAGGTATAGAATAAAATATATATGTCATATTTGGTTTAAATTTAACACCAATTTCATATTTTTTAAAATTCATTAACAAAAAAAATTTTTTAAAATATATATTTTTAGATTTGAATATTTTCAACATAAATTAAATACATGTAAAATTAATTTAAACAGAAATCAAAGTTCAAACTAAATTTTCCTCAAATTTTAAGATTTAAAATATGTAAATAGATAAAGTAATATATTTATTTTTGGAGGACTCTTCTTAATGCATTATTTTTTTTAATTGATTTTAATCATAAACATTCTAAATGAAACTGAAAAGAAAATGTGACAGTTACATTAATTTTGAAGTGAAATAATAATAATAAACTATGACAAATAAGTGTAAAAATAAAATCCTAAAACTAACATAAAATATAGCAATCAATTGAATAACCACTTTCAATGTTCATTAATTTAATTGAGAAGATAAATTAATAGTAAATAAAATAGTCAATAAGTGATTCTGACAAAAATTTTTCATGAAGCACTCAGAAATTTTTCTGAAATCAGAGTATCATTCGTTAAAAACAAATATAAAAAAATTCCAATAAAAATAATTTTTTTAAAAGGTTATAGAAAATTTAAAATATGTTCTTTTTTATTTATATAAATCTTTTAATAATTGATTCTTCTAATAAATTTTGTTAAATATTATTCAATTATTTAAATACTGTATTTTACTTGGTTTTTTATTCCCTTGATGTTTGTCAAACAAGACTAACTAAACGTGAACTTATGAAATTTCATACAAAGAATAAAATTTAGAAGAAATAATGAAGTATAAGATTTATGACTATGTAAAGCAACATCTTCAAATAGAGGTCACTTTTAGAATCAGTAAAATAAGTAAACCATGTTTAAAGTAGTAAAATAAGAAACTTAATTTTTTTATGAATAAGTTTCATATTTTACTTATTCTTGTTCTCTTAAAGTAAACATATAAAAATGCAAAATTATTACAATATTATATTTTTACGTTTACTTTAAGAGAATAAGACTTACTGCACAATTTAATATATAAATGTTCCATAGATAAAATCCTTTTTATGTTGATCCTTTGGCAATAGTCAAAAAAATAGTGCCAAACAATACTTTTCTCGTCAACTGATATTATGCATTCACATATTTATTTTAAACATCAAAATTTCAAATATTTATATTTGTTTATCTACCATAGCAAAGCTTTATGATAAAATGATAGAAAGATCATTTTACACAATTAATAAGAGTACATATTATAAATATGTTGAACAGCAAAGTATGTTGAAAAATAATGGTGCTCATATGAGTTTGATTAATGACAGTTTTTTTAATATTATTTCAATTGATTTAATCAAAGAAAAGGACATAACTAAAAAAATGAATTTATTTAGTGTTTACAGATATGTCCAACAACTAAGTAATAAAATTAAAACAATGGACACCTTAAAAACTATGAAGCTTTCAGAGGGATCTGAGCAATTTGAAGACTGCACCAGGGGTTTTATGGAGGAGGAGTCTCCTGAACATATTCTTGCTTGTCTGGGCCTCTCCAGGCAGGACCTTACTATCAATTACCACTTTTAGTTTTGGACCTTACCACTTTTAGTTTTGGACTTCTTCAGGGTGCACAGTTTCATGGACTTGATTTAGTTCCACTGATTTCGAGGGTGTACAACAACAATAACATTTTACTTGTTCTTTTTTTTAAAATTGATTATGCAATTTAAAAAAAAAAAAAAAACAAAAAAAACATCTTATTTAGTAGTTTTGGAATACATGGCAGAAACTAAATTTGTCAGCATGTGTATAGATTATCTGATAGTTGATGACTTTAAATTCAAAACCATTGCTAATTTTACATACTGGAGTACAATTACAATTTTATCAAATACTATTTCAGAATCTTGAAGGAAAGCCAGTGTTATTTTTCTTATCTGTTTTATTGATCCCAATAGAAATTAAATTAAAAGTGCAGAAAACTGTTATTCATCCTGTAGTGACATTATGGCTGTGAGACAAACTAAAAAAGATATAAATTATAACTTACAAATTTTTTAATGGAAAATACTTACAAAATTTTTTTGTTCTATTAAAGTTAAATAATTGCTGGCGAATTAGAGCTAATGATGAATTGAAAGCTCTTATCAATCAAAAATATAGTAAGATTCATTAAAGCAGACTTTCATGGCTTGAGCACATTGAGAAATCACCTGTAACTGAGAGAATAAAGATCTTGCATTGGAAGCTCGTGGACAAAAGGCAAAAAGTTAGATTAAGGAAAAGTTGTCTTGATGTTTTGAATGACCTTAAATGTCTCCAACTGGAAAATTAAAGCCAGAGATAGAACTGCCTGGAGAGACTTAGTGCACCATATGGGCTAAGAGCCACTCTGGGTTGTTATGCCAATAAAAAAGAGTATGAGTTCTGGGTAGGGATCAATAACTCATATAGCACTTCCAAATAAGCAATAACACATATCTATAATGTGAATTATATTGCTTCTTATTTTGCCTATAGTTAATCATCACAAAATAACTCACAATGTCAATACAATATATAACTATTAAAATATTTACTCGATAAAATACTTTAAACACATTTAAATAGACACAAATATAAAAAATAAACAAACACTCCTAGTTTGTTGCCACTTTTTATCAAAAGTTAGTTCTCCTAACAATGAAATTTTAAATTCAATTTTTCATTTCCCATATCACTTATTTGGAAAAATAAATGTGAAGAAATTATTTTCTAATTTTAATTTTGAAATTAATGATTCAAACTTCTAGATAAACATTTTATAAACTGATTAACATTTTATAAAATGCTAAACTGATTATAATGATTTTCAATTTCAAATAAAATTAGTTGTAAATCAAAATTAAAACTTTAAATGAAAAAATTACAATTAAAAAAAAATTTTTTTTTTTTTTGAAATACTAAAATTATTGAATTATATACTGTAAGACAAGAACTGTCAGAACCACAATCAACTTTTGAACATATTAGAAGTTTTTATGAAATCACTATCAATTAAAATCCAATTCAAAATTTGTCATTTAAGGAATCTATTTTGAAATTGGAATTTACTGATTTGATATAACATTTTACTTTTGACAATGAGATGCATTCAAATAGGATTCACTCTATTCCTCTATATTTTTGCAGAAATTAGAATAAATTTTTATAACAATTAGTTAAGTTTCTGTTAGTAATGCAAGAGCCCCAGAATCTCAGTAACTTCAATCCATTTCCTGTAAGATCAGCAAAGTTAAGCATTATTTATCTTGAAAAGGATTGCAGGAGTGATTACATCTTCCCTCATTGGATTGCTGGAACACCATGAGTTGGGGATGCATTCACATTAATCTGTGATGTCAAATGTCCTTCTACTAGTATGGTGTGGATGTGAAGAGGGTGCGAGCTGAGGTATGACCTCATCATCTGACCATGGTAGAAAATTAAAAGGTAGGCTCATATTCAAAATCCATTAATCTTAAGGTACAGTGCGGGGCTTGTGGCCTTGACTGTACCTACATACAGCATTGATATGTATGCATGTTTGTGATTATTAAAATGTCCACTGTTCTGAGAACTAATATTAATGTTGATAAAAGAGACAGTTCAGACATTCCAATTTAAGAAGCTTTAAATTTAAGAAAAACCTTTCCTTGCAAAAACTGTAAATTTCTTAGACATCATTTTAGAACCAATGAAATTCAAATGGATAACTGTGGGTTTCAAATTTTTAAATAAGGAGTGTTTTATTATTTTAATATTAGCCTACAGTTCCAAAAATTTATTGAATACTTCTATCAGTTTTTCCACTTGAAAGCTGAATATTTTCAAACTGATTTAAAAAATTTCTATTAGTAAATTGTTAGAACATTAAGTAATTGTATAATTTGTTTGAAAAGATCTTCATAATTATAAACTTCTGCATAAATATTTAAAATCTTTTAAAGTATTGCTATAGCACATCAGATGTAATCAGTTGATTCAGTTTTACGATACAAGGTCTAAAAAATAGAACAAACTGTACCAACTCACTAAATGTAAATTGGATGTTATGGCACCAGCAAAATTAAGAAAACTTTTATTTTAGGAATTTTATGAGAATAACCTTTTATCTATATGAACAACTTATTTATAGGAAAGACAACTGTCTAAATATTAAATAATATGATTAACATAATGAGATCAGGAATTATTTCTTAAAATTAAATTTATAAATATATTATAAAATTTAATAAATAAATACATTTTTCATTTATTACTTTAAGCATTATTCACAGCTGATTAGAAATACTTAAAATTATTCCTCACATATATAAATACACATAAGCAGATTTTTAAACTTAAGATTATTTGAACACTGAGACAAAATTTTTGAGATAATATTTTGTTTCTTTCGAAGAAATGTATTTTATAAAGTAATGGATCTAGTTTTATAAATCATGCTAAAATTATTTATACATATTTATTCACTACAAAATAATGCATATGTAACAATATTGTAATTAAATAGGAAAAAATGAAACAAATTAATAGACTATATAGAAATGTGTGTTTACACATAATGTAAGTAATTACATCAATATTATATAATAAGTGTAAAATGATTAACTTTTTTAAAAGAAAATACAAATAAATTGGAAAAATATTAACCAGCATGTACAGCAGGATGTAATGTTTTCACTCTTCCACCAAGCATCTCAGGAGCACCAGTCAATTCTGAGACATCTCTACAAAATTAAAACTCAAATTTATTATATTTTATAATAGTAAAGATAAAATATAATAAGTTTAATAATATGTTTTCAACTAGAAATAATCAAGCTTTACCTCAATTATTTCAAAGTATATTTCAAATTTACACATGAGCTAAAATGAATGTTAAAATCTACACATAAGCTAACACAAATGAAATTGCAGTACTTATTAACATGAACACACAAATGTGAATAAAATAAAGAATAAAATCATTCTATAACAGTAAAAGCTGGTAAGTGCTATGTACAATTAACAATATCTCCTTAAAAAAATAAAAATCTTCTGATGGAAAAAACAATTTACAGAAAAACTACATGCAGTTTCTATAAATGTAGTATCATGTCAAATAAAATCTAAATATGTTTTTTTTTTTAATATCAATTTTGATTATATTTTAATTAAGTTTTTTTACATTCTATTTTTTGCACACTTAGCATGCTGAAATTAAAAAAAAATTTTTTTTTATAAATGACAGTTACTTAAGATTAAAAATGTTATTTGACTAAATAAATGAAAACATAATAAATTTATATACAAAAAGCAAACAAATAAAATTACAATGACATACCTTATAGTTAAACCAGCCTCTCTCAATGCTTTAGCAGTTCCACCTGATGCAACCAAATGAAGTCCTGCAGAAGAGAGTTTCTTGGCAAAAGGAACTAGCCCAGTTTTGTCAGAAACACTCAAAATTGCTGTGTAAAAACACTTATATCAGGAATAAGGTTTAAGAAATAATAATGAATAGTTTAACTTAGATTCAAAATGCTACTATAAAAATTTTAAAATAATTATATATATTTATTAAGTATTATTCTTGTTGAAATATTATAAATAAATTTCATAAGCAAAAATCAACAATTCAAAGGAAATTATCACTCATTTTTATTACACAAATAAATGCTTGAAATTTTTTAGATATTTTATATTACATTCTAAAGTGAATATACTTAAAAAAAATTATCAAGCTAAAATATTCAGATATTTTGTGAAAAAGACAAAGTAATTAGATAAAATAAATAAATACATTCTGAAATCATGCATCACATTATTGAACAAATCAGTCATCTCTAATGAAAAAATTTTCTAGATTTGTTCATTATAAAGTTAAAACAAGTAAGCTGTTTCCCACAATAAACAAGATAATTAAAATAATAGTAAACAAGAAAAATTATAAATTTTTTCTTGTATTATATCTACTTAGCACAGCCAAAATAATTTTAATGATATCATTGATAATAATTTTATGAAAAACTACAACTCATCTAAACATATTCTTCTATCCAACAAACTAAAATGAGATTTATCACATTTTAGTAAATGATCTTTTAAATTTTTTTGCACTGATAATATCTTGTAACTGATCATTTTTTGATAATGTACCTTACAATATTTACATTTGGAACTATTGATTATACTCTGATACATTAATTGTTAGAATTTGGCAAGAAAAATTCCAAGCAAATTGCTAAAAAAAAAAAAAACATTCAAAAAAAAATAAAAAAACAACCATGTTTTCCAGATTAGCAATGCAATTAGTTATCTGATATTTAAATTATTTAGAATTCCCCTATAAAAATATTGATCCAAATTTCTCAACCATTAAAATTTTAAAAATGATTAATATAAATTTATTTACAAAGATAAAAACATACATTTGTGTACTTTTTGAAAAAATAATCACAAAACAGCCTAAAAAAATTAAATTTAAAAACATGAAGCAGACAAAAAAATATTATAATCGTAATTAAAAGACAAGGAATGATCCATAATACAGGCTTGCTTCAAAGATTTTCATATTAATTTTTAAACTATGCATATTTTATAAAACTTTCATTCTTTTTTTTTATTTGTACTCATCTATTCAATTTATAATAGCATTCATCTATCAATTTGAAAATAATATGTAATTTAAGATGAGATTTTACTACAGAATTTTGTAATGTAGTCCTAATGAAAGATTAATTATACTGACAATCATTTGACAGATCATCTTAAATCATATAAATATTTATCACTTACAAATGGCACAAAATAGTTAATATATTAAAATCTTTAATATAATTTCAAGAAAAATCTATTCAATTTTATAAGCACACGATTTAAAATAATTAGGCAAATCAATAGTTGTAAAATTCCAAAATAAAAATTTATTTAAAATTAAATTAGACAATTCATTGAAAGTTTAATATGTAAATGAGGATTAATGGAGATGATAATTAAATTAATTTTTTCTATTTTTCTAAAGTTCAAATAAAACATAAAGAATAAAGTATTGAAATAACAAAATCATTTAGCATACTAAAAAGTTTAAAAAGCATAATAATTAAAAAAGAGAAATAAAGAATTCTACATCTATGTAAGTAAAATATCAAACATTTAGAAACATTAAATTATATTATGAGAAAAATGAATTATGATTTGTCTTTCATTTTTCTTCCTCCTCAAATGAATATTTTTCTCGGTGTGCAAAGCTCTGAATTAAGTAATTAAAATAAATGTGCACTGTTCCAATCCAAGCTAGAAATTTGTTTACAAAGTAACAAAAGCACATTAAGGCACAAATAATATAACTCAATTTTATAGAGCAAAATTTTAAGAATTTATAGATTATTTCATTATTAACGAAATTGGAAAAACTTGATGTTAATTTAAGCTATTAATATGGTACAAAAAATATAATTACCAATGTGGTTAGATGAAGCCATAATTGATTCTTCAGCTGATGAAATTTTTGAACAAAGTGCTAGCTTAAACGTTGAAAAGAAGAAACGTTTGAATTATCTGAAACAGTATCAGAAATTAAGAGATAGCAAGATACAGGGTACAATGATAAAAGATAAAATTTACAAAAGAAAATTGCAATGACTATTAAGATAAGAACTTGTTTCAAGTACTTCAAATGAGACAAGAATGCTTGAATAACTTTATCTTAGCATGAAAGATTCCAGTCTAGAGAAGGAACATATACGTCATACATAAAGACAGTACACTATAAATCGAATATTTATAAAGAAAAATTTTACTGATAAAAACGAAAGATAAGATGTATTAAATGAAAAACAAACAAAAAAGCCGCCTTGAAATTTTTCGTTGCCAGAATGCCTTGCTTCAATTTACATTTATGTATATTTTATAAAAATAATAAGAAGAAACTTCTGCAGCAAACACATACATTTAAAAAACACATGTATACACTACAAAGAGTTTAATTTTATAAAAATTTATTCAATATTTCAATTAATATAATGCTGCCATCTGGTTTTTTTTTATAGGATCATTCATAAACGCGAAGAATTAAATTTATCAAACAAGTCCTATTATTTCCCACCCGTATTTTCATACATTGGGTTACACTAATAGACTCTAAAATAATATTTTCTAGTAAACCAAGTTTAAATTCGGCTCAGTGTAATTTAAATTTGGTTTTGCCAGTATGTAAAAAGTTCTACACTGAGAGAATTGAAGACTGCTGCCTTGACCACTATTGGTGAAAGAAATCCGGCATCAGACTGGTTGCATGTCTATACAGATGATTCTGCGATCGGTGCTGATCGTAATGCTGGCATGGGTGCATATTCTTGCAATTTTAGCCATAATTGTGCTGTTGGTGCGAATTGCACCAAGTATGAGGCAGAAGTCACTGCTGTACAAACTGCTTTTATTGAAATTGGAAGGGGGATTATTTAAATATTGTGATATTTGTAGATTCACAGTCCACTATAAAAGTTATCACTTCCATCATGCTATCGAACAAGAAACTAATCCATGGCTGCCAACTTGAAATTGATGCCTTGATGAATACGGGAAATGTTATCCAGCAGTGGATCCCGAATCACTGTGGAATCACAGGAAATGAAATTGTAGAATCCCTGTCCAAGAATGGCTCAAACCTCCTACAGCCTGATGCACCTGTTCACTATCACAGTATTAAAAGAATCACCGATGCTAGGTTTACGGTACATCTTAAAGGGGTTTTTAGGGATATGGTGAAGGGAAATAGTCGGAGTGACTTGAGAGAAAATTCCATCTCTCGTGACCTACCCAGAGCTGTTGGTGTCACTAACTTTAGAATTAAAACAGGTCATGACTACCTTTTAAAACATTTACACAGACTTGGTTTGACAGACACCCCAACTTGACCACTGCGCAGTGCCTTTGACATGTCTGGAGATCACTGATTCTGGACTTAGTAACGTAGCAGCAGTCAATTCTACTAAAAAAAATGTTTTCACTTTGTTTGTATAACAGAACTATATTGAACTGTCCGTCTAAAAATAATGACAGTCTTGTCAAGGTCTGGAGTAGGATAAAAAAAAATGTAACCCAAATAAATTATGTTCTCTTTGAAAACATACATTAAAAATAGGAAGTATGACAAAAACTTAGATATTATAAATTTTTTAGACCGAATGTCAGTGACAGGGACACATAGAAAGAAATTCTTAATGTGAAGAATTCTTATCACAGATTTACGACAGAATTATAAAGAAATATTTTGAAATTGATGCTTGAGATTGAGATTTTTAAAATTTAGTCGAATGATGAAAATTCGAATCTCAATTTCGTGTGCTTTTATGAAGAAAAGGCATCTGCTGAGCTTATATAGCACTTAACTAATTAGTCCACTGGATTGCTTGTAGATGGTATTTGTTTTGTAGTTTCCTAGTATCCTAAAACTATGAAAATGCAAAACAATGTCCTTCTCTAGGAAACTGTAGACTCATTTGCAGTGGTCCATAGATCATATAAATTTAGATAACGGAGTCTGTTTTGAACACTTAAATTGAAATTCTTTTAGGTGAGATTAAATTAATTTTGAAGACATTAAATCATGACCTGATCTTCACAGAAAGTTTCTAGTTTCCAAATATCAATTTCTCAGTCAGAGAATGATTATGAAATCGGTATTTAGAAAGTATTGTTTGAATGAAATAAATGGCATAAGAAGTTTTCAAAAAGAAACATCTGATATTAGAAATATTTTTAGAAATTCCTAATGATTCCATTACAATGGATTGCTTTGCCTCTTCTAGATGATCGAACAATACAAATTATTATTCCTCCAACAAAACAGTTTCCAAATCTGTGAGAGTGATTAGAGGAGAGAAATGTGTATGGACAAGGTATGGACAAGTAAATCTCAGTATGGACAAGCACAGTATGGACAAGGAAATCTCTAAGATTTTCAATTCCAGCCAATCTTTTAAATGTTTCAAGTATTATGCGACAATGAGAGCTCTATTAAAATAAACATATCATACAATAAACCTAAAATTTGACCAACTGCTTTTCAGTATGATCTACAATGGAGCTTATATTATTAATACCTTATATATGACAAAGAATATCAAATATAAAAAGCAATATCCCACAATAATCTTCGCATAAATCGTGAGACTTAAATCTTAGAATGCGTGATGATCTTGAGCAGATTATGAGAGTTTTATGTGCTTTTCAAACTACACACCCTTGTTACTGGATGGTAAAGTAAATCTCGACCTACCCCAGAGGATAATTTTGCTCCATATAGAATCCAAATGATATATCAGTGGCACTATAATTTTTATTTTTAAATGTCGGGCTTCTATGCATCTGATAGTTGTTAAAATCTTGCATTTTTTAAATTTGACAAAAATTTCAGGGAAGCAAATCGTACTGAAGTTCTAAGCAACATTTATGCAGATAATATTCTGCATTATTATAAGATACGGCACAGTTCTTGATTTTCAAAGTATGGTATTTTTTTGTTCTATTTCCCAACAAAAAAACATAACTGTTTGTTATAGGAGGGGGAAAAAACTCGCATTTATTTGGGCCGTAAGTTGCAGGCTCTAAAATTTTTCTGAAAATTGAAATTTTTCTTGGTGTACTTAACATACATGAAGTGAGTGCATTATGTAATTAGTAATTATATTTAATCGCTTTACATAAATGTTGATAAATCTAAATAAAGCCTTTTATGTGGTTTTATACAATTATTGAGAAAAATATATACTGAACAAATTACGAAAAATTTATTCTTCTTTCATTAAAATAAGGCAAAGTTTGTAATGAACAATAGAGATAAGTCTCAGAATGGTATGACAATGTTTTGAAATAATTAATACCTTTGATTGTATAACCATGAAGATTGGATTAGGATTTAAAGAACAGATAGAGAGATGTTGATAAACTATAATACATTGCCATACTAATCCAGTAGGTGTAATGGTTTGTGGTATCGAATTTTACTTTCATATCCCAGCACAGAATACTAGTACATTGTAAAGCTAGCCCTATCTCTAAAATTTTGCAACCTGTTAGTTATCTTTAGTTGGTTGGTTTGGCTTTGTGGCGCAAGGTCCAAAAAAAGTCAAGCTGCGCAAAGTTACCTTTAGATTTTAACTACAACTATATTTCAATGGGATATTGTAAACCCACATGTTACACAAAATTTCTCAATTCATTAAACTGATTTTTTTACCATTCTACATATTTCTCAGATTTATTGCTTACGGAAGACATTCGGTCACTGATCAGATAAAAATTAGCCCAGAATACAACATTCACTGGTACATAAAATCAACCTTGGTTCATGGCAAAAGTCTACATCTTCATTATCCACAGTACAAAGATACACTAGTGGCC
>JAPDSC010124512.1:144937-177851 GCA_026290005.1 Latrodectus geometricus | reverse complement strand
TAGAAAATCCTTTCATTCTCATCCTGTTAAATTTCAAATATTTTATATAATTTGGGAGATATTGATTTCATTAAAATTAAATGAGTTTTAAGTCAATAATAAAAATATTGAGATTAATTTAAGGAAATAATAATATATATTAATATTTTCTTCTAAGTGAATAGACTGTTTGCAAACAAAAAATGAATTAAAATTAACTGAGCCTTCCTCTATAATATGATATGATTTTTTTTTCAGCACAGAAGACCATAATAAAAATGAAATATTCGTTAATTAAAAAATCACATTTATTCACATATAGTATAAAAAAGACGATTATGAATCATGTAAAAAGTCATTCACACATACACAAAAGTAAATACATATTATTTCATTTGAAGGAAACCTGCTTCAAATTTACTCGCGAAAGCAAAAAAATGCTGGAGACAAAAGCGGAAGTATAGAACTCATCTATTTCATCCTCTTAAACTTCATCTTCTTCATCCTCATCCTCATCCTCGTCCTCTTCTGGTATAGAAGAGTCGCTGCTGTGCTCAAAGTAGCAAGTCATTTCTTCGCTGCCCTTCTCTTGGCAGTGATTCGAGTTGTGGTTCTTCTGCTGTGATAAGGCTCCATTCGTCTTTGGGGGAGCTTTATTTGCTTCTTCTTTTTCGTTCTGAAATGAATTAATCATAGTTGTAGTTGAATTCACAAAATGCAAGCAAACTTAAAATAACAATTTTTAAATAAATTTTCAAGTCATTAATTACTTGACTTAATGACAAAATATTAAAAGAATGAATGGAACATTTACTAATATAATAACTGTGATAAAAAAAATATAAACAAAATTATTCTTTAAGCCTCATAAATCATGCTTCTATTTATATGGCAATATTCTATTTTGCTTAAAGAATAGCTTTACAATATGTCAAAATGACATTTCATCTTATTTCCACGTCATTTTGATTATATTTCTTGTATGCAAAATAATAACTATAACAAAAAACTATAATAAAATTTTAAAAAAATAATAAATTATGATAATTTTTTATTACTTGAATAAACGTATTCATTCATGTTTTTGCTTTTACTTAAAGATTTCAAAAATCGAAATTTTGAATGGGTTCTAAATGTTAATAAGAAACACTTATATAAATAAATACACTTGTTGAATGAAATTATCAAATATTTCCATTAAATTCGTGTTTCTTTTACTGTCTAAATAAAAAGAAATAATTTTGGAATTAATGTAGATTAGTGAAGATCAATTATATATAATATTAATGTAATTTACTAAAAAAAGAAAAATATTTTATTCCCACAGAGAAATAACGTGTTTTGAATATTATTTTCATAATGAAATCGGCACTTTCAGGCAGTAGAATTTGAAATAAATTACAGTTAAATATAGCATAAGTTTTATGGCTGAGTTCAAGGTATAAATATTAATCATTGACACTTACAAGCCAAGACACGAATCCATAGACGTACATGGGTAGCAGCTGGGGAATCAATCTTAGCATTCCGAACATCCACAGTGCGCTGTCGCGCATAGCATTTAGCACAGCGGGACTTTGGGACTATAAAAAGAAACACATAATAAGGACACAAATGAAAAATAGTTCTATACAAGAAGCGTTCATTAGTAACAAATATATGTTAAGCAACGAAATATAATATTAAAGCACATTGAAATTTGTGTTAAATAAGCTCGTGACTTATTAATTACTGAGATTCATATGTTAGAGAGAGATAGTTGTAGCTTTTAAAACTCGTAACCAACACAGAAATTTACGAAATTATCTGATACAATAAATTTATTCTAAAGTGTATGTCACCTTTTCAAATATGTACTTATAATATTTTATTGAATTGGAATTCCTGATATTTATAACCAAAAGTAACGTTTTTTTTTTTTTTTTTGTTTAACAAAGTAAGAAATGTTGCATTTTTGTACACTATGAGAATATTTCTTTTCCCATATTAAGACACAATTTCTTATAATAATTTACGTAAATAATTTAAAATTTGAAAATCATTATTAGATTAAGCGATGCTTGTCGTTATCTCATCCAAATTCATATGATAGTGTTAAAAAATTTCAACAATGAAACTTTCACTTTATGGAAAAAAATATCACGACTACGAATCGGATCATTTGAAAAACGTTTTCGAATCCTGACACTCTTTCTCGTTCAAAAATTATCAGTAACAAATCTAAATTTATTTTATCTTCCAGTGAAATGAATTTTAATGCACTAAAAAAGACCTTAAATAAATATTATAAAATTTAATTCCTGTAAGAAAAATAATCTAAGCACAATAAAACAAAATTAATGGATTAATTTCGAAACCATTAGGTTTATTATAAAAATAATTCTCATGAAATTCATGAAATATCAGGAATGTGTTTTTTTACTAACATTCAATTTCAAATTATATTTACAATAAAAAATGTATCTTGTAATTGCACAACAAAAAGGTTAAATACCCCACCATTATGAATATTGTTTAACTCCTTAATGTTATGTTTAACTATATCAATATTCTAAATTATATGTATTTAACAAGAGAATTTGCTCACAAATTACATGAACGAGCACTAATTTTCAGGTTATCTCACGTCATATGGAGACAATTTTTAAATACTTAAGTTCGCTTATTTTCTCAAACTTAATGCCGTTTTTACTTAATGTTAAATACTTTTGATGTTAAATTATGCTTAATTTTTAAAGTTACACATCTTCATGATAGATATTCATTATCTAACAAAACTAATATAAATTCTTACACCTATGAAGGAGATAGACATTTTAAAATTATATAAAATATCTATTTTTTGCAACATTTTAAAAGTTGTAGAAGATAAATAAACGCCAAACTGGCATTCAATTTCTAACCAATGGTTGTAAATAATTTAAATCAAGACGTAATATTAAAGATTCAATTGTATCATATTCATTATAAGCATTTTAGTTTTTTGTCGCTCAATAATCATTTTTTGCACACGAGTGCTAATTGTATAAAGACCTACAGTTTGAACCAGTACAAACATCACTACCCAAAGTGGGATTCGAAGCTATAAACAGTTGAACAAAAACTAAGAGCGCTAACCATTCAGCAGCCAGTTCAGCCCCATAATGAAGAGTATAAAATTAAACCCTTTAAATTTTAAAACAAGGATTGGCCAATATTTGGTAAATATGTATAAAAGTTGAAATAAAATATACTAAAAGAAGTCACTAATAACAAAAATAAGGGACCAATATTTTGTAACTATGCACAAATTTTCTATAAAATGAACTATTGAAAGACCTTTTCTGTAGGTTAATTGTTTAAAAATATGAAAATGATATGATTCTAATAAATGGTTCTAGTATATTTTTTCATAAATTTGTTAGTAAATCTGATATAAGTAAGGTATTTAAGAAAAAAGCATTTTAGTAAAAAAGTGATATAGTAAAGGCATTTAAGTAAGAAACATTCAAGAATAAATGTATTTATAATTTTAATCCAGTGGGAATGAAACCAAAAGAAATTTTTAAATAAAAAAAAATGATAAATCACTTCAATGACTCTTTATGAATCAATTAAGGGGTTATAGAATATAACAGAATATTCGTCATAAGGTTAGTAGAAAACAAAAAGTATACCGCGAAAGAAAATTGTTAGAGAATGTCCTAATATTCTTTTCAAACAGTGACAAAGCATAAAATCGGTATGCCAACCCTGCATTATTCGTACCGGTTCTTGGCTGTCAGGACTGTCAGCAGACGATGATTTTAGAGGCATCAGGGAAGAGTAGGTAGCAGCAATTTGCCTGCTGATGATTCTTGCCAACTGAAGAAGTTGTTGATCGATTCGAGACTAAAAAAGAAACAAAACTTTAAAATAAATTTCAATTTAGTTTCTGTCAAATGCAAATATCATTTGAAACATTTGGATAGTTACAATAGAATTCAGCGAAATGAGGATTATCAACGATCAGTTGTAATATTGCTACTGATTCTAACGAAAGTAATTATTCAAAACAATATCACTAAAAATCGGTAATTTTCTGAATAATTCGTTTTCGTGTCAGTTAACTTTTCTTACTAAATGGAAATCATATCGAGAAATAAACCTATTATTAGTTTTTAATTGCTCTAATTTCCAGTTATAAACTTCAATCCATTTACATATTTCGTCATTTTAAATTTTTTATTAGAACATTGCATGAATCATTTCAACCTAAAACTCAGAAAACTGGAACAAAAAACGTTAATAATGGCCTACATATTCTTGCAGACAGAACTCCGACAAGAATTTAACAATAGATGATCATCATGTACTAGATTCTATATAATGACCATTATCTCTCTAAGACACTTAATTATTCACCCAAAGTATCTGTAAAATTTCAGAATTTTTTAAACTATTTTTTGAGGTAGTTATTTTTTTATATAAATCCTATCGAAAAATACAAAAACAATTCACTTCCCAATTTAATAATTTTCGCCATTTTATATTTGATAAAAAAAAAAGGAAAAAATTCACAGCATAAGGTAGTCTGAATATAAGTTTCATAAAATTGATACATGGTGACAATATGGCCATTATATTCGTATAATAAGAAATACGTGAAATTTAACAAATGATTATTATAAGAAACCTAAATAAATTATTCTATCATGATCATTTATACTACAAAATGCACTTATTTATCCAAAATAACTGGAATTTTCGAAAATTCACTAAATAATTATTTTTGTGGCAGTTAATTGAACAAGATCTTATCGAAAAATATACGTGCAATTCATTCCTAATCTTTGTAATAGTTACCTCCAGCCATCCTACGCTTGATAAAAGAACATTGAACGAGCCAGTTTCATCACCAAAGTTCAGAAAACTGATAGAAGGCGACAATCATGGCCATCACTATACTATCTAAAAATCAACGTCTAACGAGCATTGAACTTCATACAATGACAAGCTTGTTTGTAAAACGAAGATATCCATCATCAGGATCAATGTGAATATTTGTTTGCATATAATGATAAAACATTTGACTATCAAAACTGTGCTCTATCTGATTAAGTACGGATCAATTCCAAGAGGTCAGTATCACAATTTTGATAGATAAAAAATGTTTTTATTATTTTCTTTTTATTGAAGCACATATTGTTTAGTATTTGATAACTTAAGGGTTGTAGGAAAAAAGAATGATTATTTTAATTTAAGAATTAAACAAAATCATATTATAAAAAATTTTATTGAATTTTTAAGGAAATAAAATTTTTTTCTATAAAATATCTGTAATAAAAATGATTAATTTAGAATGAAGCAACTTATCTCATAAATTAATCAATGTCCATTTATGTTATAGTTTATATTTTATTTGTAACTAAAATATTAGTAGTAAACATTCCATCTTTTAATATATATTTTTCCTTTAACTGTTTTTTTTTTAACTAAATTTAAAATCTCGGCTATATTTATAAGAATTTTTCACTTTAGTTATAATTTGCAATATTTATAACATTAACATTATTAAAAATACAATTAATTTGATTGATAATAAAAAAAACATACTTTCGAAAGAAATTTCAGTTCTTTCAACCAAATGAATGAAGTTTATCTAAACCGGATTTTCCGTATAATGAAATTTTAATAGAAACTTACAATTTTCCAATAGGTAGAGCAATATATTTGAGTTGAATAATTCAAAACCACTTCAAGACACAATCATATATTAATGTACTTTCGAACGAAAATGTAGAAATCATAATTTCATCTTACATAACGATTTTCAACATATATATAACAAAGAACATAACAACAAGAAAAATTTTTCAGCAATATATATGTATGATATTTACAAAGTTATTGGATTCAGCATTTCATTTTTAATCAAAAAAATCATAATTAAAAATACTTTAATTATCAAATTCATATAATAATGAAAGAATCCCATGAACTGAAAAACTTTGTAATATTCATAAATAGTTAATGTCCATATAAAAATTATCCCAAAAACAAACTATTCAACTGGAATAAAATGAAATTTTCACAATGAATTTATCTTCCAGATTTAAGTGAACTCGAATAACGAAATTTCTTCATTTTAAATTTTCAAACGGAAAGCAAGAGATTCAAATTCCTATACCAAAACCTTTCCTTTATTGAATGTGCAAGTTCGACGATAATAGAAGATTTCGTTCATCATGCAATTAGGAATACTTAGAACTAACTCTTCATTGTCGTTATAAAAATATGGCAGACAGTATTCATTTACAAATTAGTTTACAAATATGTTTTGTAATAATTTATAAAAACGCGTGATAAAATTTAGCCTAACATCATATAAACCAGTGGTTCCCAAAGTGGTTTATATCGACCCCTTGGGGTCTATGCCAACCTGCAAGGGGTCTACGTCAGCGAAAAAAAATTTGGGGGTCCATGAAATGAAAATGGGGGTCCACGATAGTGGATCTCAACACATACACTTATAGTACCTATTTACTTACATCATACTATCTTATAATATCAAAAAATATACATTATTTATAATATAGCGCTGTTACCAATCTCCTAACCAAAAAAAGAAACAGACTGGACATCATTAGCCGAGGAGATTTAAGATTAACCCTTACAAAATTGACGCCAAATGTTGATAATTTATTATTAAAGCATCAGGTTCATCCTTCTCACAAAAATTTTGACTTATTGCTTATGTTATTTTATTTATAGTTTATTTTATGTTTATTTAATGTTACGTATATTTTACATAACAGATACAAAATTTTATTTTAAGTAGTTTTAATTTAAATTCAATTAATAAATGTATAAATTAACATGTGTTTTTACTTTAAGTTTTTAACACTAAACTTCACTACAGATAGAAATTCACAGGAAATCAATATCAGGAAAGTAGGGGGTCTACCCAACACGGAAAAACATGGCAAGGGGTCTACGACACAAAAAAGTTTGGGGAACTCTGATATAAGCTAATTGATGTTAGAACCTCTGTATCGATGAACTGTGCGTGGATAATTTACAACCCAAACAATGTGAGACAAATAAAAATTATTGCATTCATTACCAAATTTAGGGCAGAGAATACCTTACGAAAAAAATGCTATTTTTAATAATACACTATATGAGAACTTACTTTATCCGAATCATCGTCCTTTTCATCTTTCAGTGTTATGGCTGACCATAATTTGTTAGCATACTCAATAGCGGCATCCAAATGATTCTTGGTTAATTCAATCTGGTGTGGATAAAAAAGTACGCTTGTTAAGTGATATCAGCATCTATTTGACTTAATTAAAAAAATTCTATTCATATGTCTATATACATTATATAAAAACATATAAGAAACAATTTTCTAAAATATATATTTAATTTTCAATCCTTTCAAATGATGTTTTACATAAAATAATTATTTCATTTTATTTTGAAAATCTTTTTAGTTTAGAATAAGTATATAAAGATACAATTCCTTATATGAAGAATGAGAATGATATATATTTTAAAAGAATATTTTCTAATCAGAAATTTCCTCGATTTTGTAAACAGAAATTATAATCATTCATATCTATCATTGGTAAGGATGGAAATCAAAATTATTTTGAGAGATGTGCAGAACTTTGTAATTCTTTACTAGTCTGTTAATGAGCTTATTTATTAAGTTGATACGAATTGAAAATTTTCTGTATTAGAATGTCTAAATAAAACAAGACAGTCATCATTTAATAAATTTTGTGTTGTTATTATTCATATCTATATCCAAGGATTATCTAATGATAAAAATTAAGACATGACTCTGTTCACTCTGTTATCAAAAAGATATGTATGACGCAAAGCAATAGGCATAGTAAAAATAGTTTACCAGGGCGATATTCAGAAGTATTCGCTAAAGTACTGCAACTGTTTGAATGAGATACTACGGAAATTAACTTTCTTGAAAAATTGATTTGTTATGTGAGAAAAAATAATATATGACTTCTAATTAAATAAAAAATACAAATTATAAATTTATCGAAAATATTAAGTTGTTACATTTTGTAATAAGTAATAAGGAACAGGAAATTTATGGACCATTTATTACTTTTAACAATAGTTAATGTTTATCAGTTGAATGTGCACTACCATTTAAATATATATTATAAATTTACAATAATAGTAACCCAACATTCATAATATTAAGCAATTATTATAATAAAAGTTTTAATATTAAATGATTTTTATATTCAAATGTATTACTTCGTAATTCCTTGTAACATGATGCGCTTAATAATTAATCTATTGAATTATATTGATTATTTTGAAGATAATATATTGTTTAATGAGTATATAAATATTATTTATAAAATTATTAAATTTTGAAAAAAATGGGGAAAATTTAAGTTTTCTTTGTGAATAAATACTTTAATTAATTGTTTGAATCTGAATTCCAAAGAATCTCTTACCACAGTGAAGGGGTAGACAACAAATACATCGATGCTTTTCTCTTGCACGTATTCCAATTTCAGAAGAAGAGATTTGTACGCTCTTCGACGAACAGTGTTTGTAATACGAGTCAGGCGGTTGAGAGGATTTTCTTTATCTTTAGATTCATCTTCATGAACCTTTTTTTGCTTTTTCTCAGCTGTAAACATTTGAAAAGTTAATTAAAATAGAAGTAACTGTTATTAAAATCGCAAGAGAATTTCTTTCAGCGACAGATAAAAATCATTGAAATATTTAAATGAATAAAATTTGCAATTACAGGCTCTTTTTGCCTACTATTTTCTCAGAATGAACATGCAAGTCTTAAAACTTCTCACTTTTAATGATTAATTTAAATTAACAAAATTTTCCACAAGCTTGTGGTTGAATTAATAGATTCACATTGCGTTAAGCATACGCAAAGACTTATCAGTAATGCAAATGGTCTAAAAGGCATTCAAAACTGTTTCTGACTATAGCATACTTTTGAGCTTTGATACAATGAAAATAGGGAAACTTGAGTTGGTTTCTGATTTGATAAACTTCCTAAACACAAAACATAATGGACTTTAGTCTTTCACAAGCTTAAATTGCTTAAGCCTGATCAGCATGAGTGTATTTGATGGGTTCAAGATCTTCAAACTACGAGAATGACAGTCTAATTCCAAGTAATCTCTCATGCTAGTTTCTGTTAATTTTCTTTGAACAGAAAGATTCTCAAAATCCAAAATAAAAATGAATGTTACATAATAAAAATAAAACAAATATCCCATGCTTATAATTTCCGTTCGACACTTCACTCTCTTTAATAAAAATACTGAATTGTTATCAAAATGTCCAGCGTAGTGCAACAGCAACCCAATTTTATTCACCTATGCACTTATTCCCCTTAAAACCTACAAAAACGATCTTGCATTTTGTTTTGCAAATCGCTTGATCATCGTAGTTTCCGAAATCGGTGCTATCAAATAGGAATCCTTTATTTGCATGAAAATTCGTTCGCAATGAATGTCTTTGCAAAACTAGTGTGCAAATCAGAAGAACAGCATTTACCACCAAATGGCACCCGTATTCATTATATATAAATCTTCTGTTATAAAAACTCTTAAATTAGAAATTATCCTTGCAATTCTTCCAAGCTACTAGATGCCGAAAATTGCATCATAGTGATGATTGAATCCGTTGTGAGACCAGAAGCGACTGTTTTGTTAAGATAAGTTTTTAGTCAAAAAGTTAGAGCTTTGACATACTTCTAGAAAGAATATAACGTATTTTTAACAATATGAGCTTCTTACAGTAGTTACAATTATGTATTTGATACATTAGAACTTAATTACGTATCACAGATCCTATATTCTTGTTCATCCGATGAATACTGCTCATAACAAAAGCTAAGTGAAATAAGGTCAGATATCAAGTTCAACAGGCAATGAAATCTAATGAAATACACTGTTTACCCAAAATTAAGGAAAATAGCGATAACTCTCCCAAAAATACCCCCATCTCAATGAAATTTGAATATGTTGGTAAGTAAAACGAGCTGAACAATATGATACAAAAATGTGGCTCTGCTATAAGTCATTTGCGAGGAGCATAAAAATGGATGACTCAGATGAAAGCGGCAATTGTTGTTGGGTGTCTGAGATTAGAAATCTGGTAAAGCGAAATTGTAACAATGGCCTCCAGACCTTATTCGACCGAACAATTTTGATACCGAGCTATTGAGAGATTAGAGGCAGAACAAAGTCAAATAGAAGTGGTTAGATAGTTGAATTTGAATCCATTTGTAATTCATTGAATTTGGCAGAAATTTCTAACCATGTATTTTGCATCCACGATACTGTTGACCGATATTTGTTACGAAGGAATAGCACGAAGGAATAGAACCAAAACTTTGGCTAAACTCAGATAATCCCTCGCTCCAAACTACCAGAAGGTTGGTATCATAATCAACCTGCGTCGAAGGCTTCACGAAAGTGGTCTTTATGTTTAGCAACCAGTCATTTCCACTCCACTCACCTCACGTCATAGGCGGGAACGTTTTCAATGAGCACGTCAACATGCCGCTGGACCTGTGATCAAAAGAGAGCTATTCTTTTTTATGGATGTGTCCAGGTTTAGCCTCGAAAGTGATAGTAGGCGGATTTTCATTTGGAGAGAATGTGGAACTCATTTTTCTCCATCATACATCCGAGAAAGATATGCATACGGATCAGGTAGTGTCTGTGTTTGGAGTGGTATATCTTAGGGTGGACGCACAGACCTCCATGTCTTTTCCCTTCGAAATATTAATGCTCTCCCCTAAAGAGATGACATCTTGCATGCTTATGTGTTCCCTTATGGCGTGGCAATAGGTGTTTTCGTGCTACAGAATGATAATGCGAGCTCACACAGTGCTCCCATCATGGATGCTTATCATGTACAGGAAACGGTTGAGAGTATGTTTTGCACCGAACTCTCCCCAATAGAGCCTGTTTGAAACAATCTTGGATGATTCGCTGCTCTCAATTCTCCTTACAGGGCCCTAGCCACGCTTTCAACTGTTTTGGAAGAGCAATAGCTCAAACTTCCTACACAGTTAATAGACCGCATAATTGAGAACATCACACATCGCTGCATGTGCTGTACTGCTTCTCAAAGGGATCATCATATTAAACGCATTTTTCTATATCAAACTTGCACCTCTCAATTGTTCATAGTAAATATATGTTAATTTTTATAACACCATAATTGTTTGACGATTTTTTGTGCTATTTTGAATCTTACTATGTGTTGTATAATAAGCATAAAATTCATTAAATTGCAAGCATTACTTTTTACGTTATCACCATTTTTGTATTTTTTTCTTAATTTATGCTAATTAGTGTAGTTCCTGAACAACATGCATGACACTTTTCCGTCAAACTTCATAATGATTACATGGATTAATTTTACAAATACTTATCAAATGAAGTTTCACGCTGAGTATACGCAAAATAATAACTAAATTCTTGTTATAGATATAAATTATAAAAGTCCTGTACATAAATATATTTTGTAAATATTTAATCCATGTGATTCAAGTAATTGAGTTGGAAACATGGGTTTTATTAATTTATTTTATGTAATGTAATAAAAGGATAAGTTTGAATTTTATAAAATTATTCCTAAAGCTTCAAGTGAAACTATAACAATATTATTCTCATTTCATTTACATTTCTGTCTATAGTAGAAAATGAATATGGTACTTTAAAAGTTAACTAGAATTAAAACTTCATTTTCTGTGTTGATTCTAGAAATTTCTGTTTGGCTATTTTTCATCAAGCTTATCAGTATCAAGTAAAAGATCGTAAGATAAAGGAAAATATTTTTTCAAATTATTTTCAAAATACAATTTTTATCAAGAAAAGTGGCATTTTGAGTACCGATATTGATGAAATCCATCAACAGCAGATATTAATATCAGATATTGGGACAAAAGTACTAACAGTGAGCCAAACAATAAAAATAAGCGATTATTCTTTTATCCTATATTCATAATCTGTAAAGGTGAATAGACTTTGCTATCCTTGAACCCAAACAGATCTAGACGCATTTTAGATTATATTTGCGGTGTAAAGCTCGATTTGCAAAAATGATTTTGCTATCACCCAAAGATTGCTGATTGAATATCATATAATATGATTTTTCTTGTGTAATCAGAGTTTCAGCCTTGAACTTCGGCAATAAAATTTGCGATAATAGCATATTCCCTTCTTCAATTCAATAGTCACGTTGCGAAAAGTTAGGTAATTCCTTTTTTATAATTTTTTTTGATTGTCTGAAATGTAATCTAAATCTAATTTCAAGGACCGAATATCTATAACAGAATGATTAGTTCTGTTGCTAAATTTAAGAACGCTGCCGAAACATTATGATGAAATTCAAAAATTATCGAGATCTATCAACTAGCTTGTCAATAAGTTCCTTTAAATAAATTGATAAAGGTATTTTTTTTTATAATTAAGGATTCTAAAAACAGTTTGAAAGTTATAATTAGCTCATTTGATGGTTACAAAAAAAGTCTTCAGCATTATTTCTTGTTTAAGATAACATTACTGGAACTAAATAATCAGTTACAAGGTCAAAAGATCGACGTAAGAGGGTAATGAAAGTCATTGATATCTTTTAAAGCAACAGAAAATTGTTGAAATAGATATCAAACATGCGTCGTACTTTCATTGCAGGGCTTACTCAAGATCTGGATGTTGCTATGTATTTTGCTGTTTGTGTTAAATGTTTTTATAGCGACAACTATTCCTCATTTTTCTTTAATTTAAATTTATTAAACTGTTAAAAGCTTATTTAACCTCTATAAACTCAGCCACGAATCCTAAAATCTGAATTTTATATTTGAAAACAAAATAATTTTTTGATTCAGTAAAAATAAATCATCTTGTAAAAGAGAAGAAACAAACGGAGTTCCACAACTTTCGTAGTATATGATTTATGGAGTCACAATTTGGAAAAGTTGTTACATGCTGAAGTATTGATTTCATCACTTGCCTATTATTTAAAATGCAGCGATGATTGTCTATTTACAGTTGACAATTAATTTTGCAGTTGACAGAAATAAGCAGTAAAAAATAAAAGCAAGAAAGCAAAGGAGATATATTAGTAAACAATAGCATTTTACTATCCAATTAACAGAAATTAAGTGCTTTTTAATATAACATGTTATTAGATATCTATGTTCCTTTAATGAAAATTTCATTTATATTTACCAAATCTCCCAGGGCAATGAAATTAAAATTGTGAATATTGACGATTTGATTGTACTTTAAAAATTGACCCTTTTGGTTTCGGAATGCAAAACTGCTGATAGGGAGATATGTTTTTGCTATTCTTTGAAACACATGACGTCAGCACCATTATGAGATAATACATTTTTGCGTTTGCACATAAATATCCATTCAAATAGAATTTTAAACAAACTCTAGTGAACAAAAATATATGAATATATATTCAAGGAAAAGATTCAGAATTTTTGCATTTAAGAAAGTAGTATTTACCTTCTGTTGGTGGCAAGACGTAGTCTAAGTAGTTTTGGGTTACAACGAGGACACCGTCGACTGTGGATAAAACCGACTGCACCATTCGGGGACCAAATATTGCAGTGGCTTGTTTCAGTCCAAAATCTGTGGCAGATTTGACCTGTAGTTTGAAACCTCAATTAGAAAGCAACAATAAGCACAATAAAATTTTACATTTATTGAAAGCCATAAGTTACACAAATAATTTTCAACATAACATTAGTGTAGATTTTAATTTAATAACATGGAAGCATAATTTACTTTATCATATGATAATTTATGAAAGAAACTGCATTCATTTAAGGTATACTAATAGAACTAATATTCTATTTATACAAAAACGAATAATGTAAAAAATTGTATTGCTTAAAAGTGAATTTTTTTTTTTTAATATTTTTCTAAAGATGACGCTTATTTAAATAAGTTTTTTTTTTTTTTTTTTTGGAACATTTTGTTTGATTAGATCAATAAAATTATTTGTGCAAGTAATATTTTATATTCTGAACACCTTTAAAAATAGAATATCAAATAATCCTGTTTATTTAATATTTAATTGTTACTTTTACATTGCCCAGTGGGATAAATGTCTGACGAATCCGTAAGAGAAATACGCATTGGATTTTTAAAGAAGCTTCGCAACAGTTCAAATGTTAATTTTCCCACTATATGGCCTCAAAGTACCGCAATTGCTTGTCCACATTGATCACAAAAATGTATCTAGCATAAAAATTCAGCACTTCAGTATTCACATAAAATTACCTAAATTTTTGTCAGTAAAAAATATGTGAATGCCCCTCAGATTTATTTACTTTTAATTTTATTGGTAGATATAAAAGAATGAAAATATTTTTACATTGTAAAATTTCATGAGCAGAGAAAAAATTACTTTTCAAATTTTAGAACAAATATGTAGTTATAAAAACATATTTTTTTATGCTATGAATAATATGAATTTGCAGTTGTTTTCTAGATTTACACACAAAGACAACAAATATCAGTCATATAAAGTTAAACTAAAAATAGAAACACTTTTCACAGATACGACAAAACAATAAAACGTTTGTTATTTTCAAATGCATTAGATGAAACATTCCTATACCAATAAAAAAACAATACTTCAATGGCGAAATATATGATCCATAAGGAAAAAAAATGAAAATGTTTTTCCTGTAATGATTTTCCTTAAATGTTGTTTACAATTTTTTAAAAATATCATTAATATTCAAAGGAGCAACATAGATTGTGAGAATTTCGGTATTTCGGTATTCTCCATGTTCCAATAAATGCTGATACTAATCATTGTTAACAATAACTGTTATTTTCTTACCGTGTCGTTGCTCAGTTTCTTGATGTTTTCCAATTGAGAGGATACCGTATTAGTGTATAGTTTCCGGGTATCATCGATTATCTAGAATAAAAGAGTTAAATATAGATGTGATTTCAACACATGAAAGACAAAATGTAATACATATTAAAAAATTATTTGTGTTATATTAACTCAATAACTATGATGACAAAACATAAAATTATGTAAATAATAGAAAATTGTTTTATTCACAACTTTTTTTTACTCAGTCATTGTTTAAATTATGAGCGCATAACTGAAGTAATAATAAAGTCAATCAAAGAAGAAAATTCATGAACGAAAATTTTTGTAAACCTTACAATTTAAATAGTGTTAGCATTGCGGCTATCTAAAAAGTATAGGCAAAATAAACATTTAGTTACTTAGGTTTTACATCTTTCATTTTAAATATAAATATTCGATTAAATTTGATTTCTAAAATTTGAGATATTTCAAACTTAGTAATAAATTGTGTCAATATCAACTAAAGAACTATTTACGATTAAAGCAGAAGAATACCACTGATATAATCATTTGAACTTTTTTTAGTGAAATATGATAGCATGATAAATTTCCTCCCATTCAATCGCCTATGTATAATTGTTAAGTCTTAATAAAATATTTTAAGCCTTTAATATTCTGTATAGATATTTTACTGCTGAAAACTTTACTTCGATATTCCTTTTGTAGATATGACGAAAGTTATATATAAGCTTAACAAAAAAAATGTAAAAAAGTTTTGCACTCAAAAGATTGATTAATGGTAATTCGAAATTAAAAAAATATTAAAATGGTTCAATAATTTAAATTACCTTAAAAATTTTGTGGTTTTGAATAAGTAACGATTTAAAGGATTTACAAGTACGGTAGATAATATGGTGTAGAATTATTTATGTAAATAAAAAGTCACATTTTGCTTTGATATTTTAAGAATAGTATCGTTATAAAATATGTTGAAATTCTATGTTATTCAGCTATATGTTGTCTTTTGTTTCCAGGAAAACCAGTCACAAACTATTTCTTCAAATCTTTTGATCACTTTTAAGGATTTTTCAAATATCTAACTCGATGGCTTTCTATCATCATGAAATTCGTCAGTGACATAATAATTAATTGCTCCATTCAGAAATATTCTATATACGAAAATAAAGGTTTATAAAACAAGAGCCATTTAGACAAAATTAAATGGCAGACATCAATTAATTATAGCTGAGAAAGTGATATGAAATAATATTATCATTACGTATCTTATTTATCTTAAAGCATTTAATAAAATACTGAAGCTGTATATTTGCAGTGTTCGATGTTAAGTCAATCATAATTCATTACTATCTACACGATAATTATTCATTATATTATCTACATCACATACTTATTGTGTGCAATTTTAGACACATGAACTGGACTCTAATGGTTGTTTGGTAAGACTGCTTGAGCACAAAAGCTTAAATATTTCGTTTGACATTCACTTGAATTGATGATAGAGAATGGCATAATGTTGGATGAATTCATAAATGACAAATGGATTAGAAAATCTCCTTAGAACGTTTCTACTTTTTAATTAGTAAATATCTACATCACAACATCTTTTTATTTTCTCAAATTATTCTTTGTTTTATGTCTATTCAACAAAAATATTTCAACAGACTTCCTAAATTTATAAAAATAAAAATTTCAAAGCTCTTCAATGTAGTAATTTATAATTTCCTTTGCCAGTAAATTAGTTTAAATTTTTAAAATAAAAGACATATTATGTAAAGAACAATCAAGAAGTTATAAAGTTATTCAAATACAACTTCCAAAAATTAAAAAAAAGAAAATTTTGAAAAATAATAAAGCTTATTACGAAGTAATTCTCAATAAACAACCAATATACTAAAGTTATTTAACATTTCCAACATTCAAATTCTATAGCGAATATACATGACTACAAGACTCTATAATCCCCAAATTTATTCATACATTTTAAGATTGCTTTTCATAAATTAAATGATATTCATCATCCATAAGTATTAATCTGCTCATTCTTCTAAAAACCATATGCATTACTGTTTCAACAATAAGAGTAAAATTATGTCATTTAAATCAATGATTATATAATACAGACAGTAGTTGAATGTTTTTTTAGATTCGGTTATTGATTTTTAAAATGGAAAGATAAGCAAAATAATAAAGAAAAATAAAATAAAGAATAATTTCTAATCACCAACTCAATAAACTAAAACTGAATTATAATTGGTTAGAACAGATTATTTAATTAACCAATGAACTTGATAACAAAAGGGAATAATATGTACATGTTTAAATGATGTTTTATGTATAACGTTTTATGATTGAAAAAATATTGCGCAAGAATCATTAGATAATCTCAAATATATTCCTAATTATCTGATGAAATTAGGAATATATTTGATTTATTATTGCTAACTTATAATTCAAGTGAAGAAAAGCAACAGTATAAATCTACCAATGATGCTGTTTCTTTCCTTAAAAGAGCGAAGATATCCTCAGATATTCGATAAAAAGAGCATTTTATCATCAAGTAAAAATAATGATTTCAGATTGATGAAAGAAAAATGTTAACAAATAATTTATAGTGGTGATACAGAAATTATTTATTCAAAGGTGCAACAACTAATCTTTGAACTTCGGAATCTAGAATTCCTTCCACGTGTGTGACCTTTGTATCCTGGATGGAGCGAACTTTCAAATTACTCTTATTATAGGAAATCGAACTTTGAATGGAATGGAAGTGAACTTTGACGCCGATGGATTTTTTTAGCTCATTGATAAGACAGTACTTGAGGGATGTAATCAGAAATAGATAGAGGAAGACAACAGAAAAAATATTCGATTGGAAGTAAATAAATTCAAAAATCATCTTTTTTCGTAAAAAACGTGGAAATAGAAATTTTTAAGAGGAGTGAAAATTTTTCCTTCATAAAAAATTGCTTTTCAAAAAAAATATCATTCATTTGCAATTTTTGATAATGAAAGTTGCATACTCTTTAATTATCATTTCAAAAAGAAGAAGCCCTCTATGTTATAAGGAAAACTCAGTAAATAAAAATAATAATAGACCAAAATAATAGAATCAGTGCTTTCATCTTCTTATTCAAAAAATTTATTCCTTTATCAAAACAGTTATTTTTTTTAATTTCATGATTTTAAACAATCCGTAATTTATTTACTGTAATAAGCATTTTTAAATTTATAAAACAAAAATGATCAGTTAAACTTGAATGCCATCGTTGAATCAATAACATGATTGAATCAATGACGTCATTGATCGGAAAATTGCAATTCATTGTATACATTAATGTAGGAAAAAAGGAAGCAAAATTTATCCCTAATTTGCCAAATATCCATTTATATAGGATAATTTTTGCAATAGAAAAATTTTTTATCTTTTTGTACGAAACCATTCATAATTTTTAATTCTTAATGTCATAGAAATATGTTATAAATTTATAGAAGTCTAAAATTTTTAGAAATTTGATATATAAATATTGTTAAAACGTATGCTCTGCGTTTTTACTTGAAAATACATTTTAACAACAGATCAAAACAGTAAAATTCTTATAAGTATTATAAAGAAGAGGAAATGACGTACAATTAAAATTGTACGTCATTTCCTCATATACACATAATAAATTATGAAACACATAATTTATTATGTGTTTCATATTATATGATGTACAATATTTATCTTCCTTTTTTGAGAAATATTTCGATATTTTACAAAATTTAAGGAAAAAATTTAAAGGATAAATTTATTTGTATAGGCAATAATTTTAATTACTAATTCTATACACTACCAAATCATATAATATTTATAAAAATATTGAAAATTTCCGAAATATATAGAAAATTTTGACATTACAAGCTCTGATTTCTGTTAAATCTTTTATTTTTAATAATCCACATTATAAAAATATGTCCTTAGTATATAAATAACTTAAAAATATATTTAAAAAAAAGAGATTGTGCTTAGACAGAGAAATGATAAAAAGGAGCATGATAACCTATAAACTGAAAGTGTGGCAATGCTGATAAAAACATATTTCTGAAAGAGTAGCAGATATTATTGAAAATAAATTTGATTCCCATTCAATGATAACATAAAAAAAACTAAAAAAAGTACTTTACATCAGCTAAAAAAAGGTAATTTATCTATGTGGAAGAGAAATCAAACATATTTTTCAAGAGCTATTACATGTATCTCGAATTACATTTATCTCATTCTTCAATGAAACCCAAAACCAACTGATATAGAAAATGCTGATTTCTAAACCTTTTTAAAGGCCACCCAAAAGCAAAGACGATCAATCGTTAACAGGAGTTTGTAAAATAATTATTATTAAAATTATTCTTGGAACTCAAAATGTACTTCATATATATAATTAATCTAATAAAGCTTATATTTTAAGGGTGATTTTTTAATAAATCCTTAATATAATATTTTCAGAATATTTTTTCTTAAATTGCCTCAATCGATTAAAGAAGAAAAATATAAATTTAACGCCTTTGTATGGATGTATTATTTTATCTTTGTATATATTTTATTAATATAATTCATAGTTTCAAAATATCATGCGTAACTATTAAAAAGAAATTTTATGAATAAATATAAAACTACAGTACAAGTCATCGTATTTAAAATTAATTTGACTTAAATATTGTACCTTATCTGCAGGTTTTGTGATAATTGGAACTTTCTTTTCCAGCGTGCCGAGACCTAGGCAAGCTAGGTTATCAACAGCTTGAACTGAAAATTGAAAAGGAGTGATATATAATTATTTCTCATGTTAAAAAAATAATAATTTTGCAACATTCAATAAAATAAAGAAAAAATATGCTTAAAAACAACATATCAAGATATAATGTAAGAACGTTCTAAAATATTTGATAAAACTACATGGATTTATTTTGAAAAGAATGTTCTCAGGAAATATTTCTAATAAAGGTCTCATACATTATATAAAGACTTAGAAAATAGATTATTTCTTTTCTTATTAATAAATATTTGCATAAAGACTTACTTTGCTTTTCAAATTTTAATACGACAGGCTTTGCTTGTCCTGCCACGAACGTTACTGACTTTTCAGCATTAGTGAGTGTAAAGTTGACAAGTTTATTGGATTCCTTGATATGGGAATACGTATTGGTGGCATAATCCCATGCGACATGTACCATGGGCAGCTTGACCACTCTCTCAACAAAATGGCTCTTTATACCTGGTTCCCCTTCACCTCTTGCCATTTTCAGATGTTTTCTGTACATAAACCTAGAATGTAAACAACACATTTTAATGTAACAGCCGATATATCTTAATTCAAAGTTTATAAATATTCTTGTTTGTAAGATATTTCATTGTGAACTCAGTTTTACGCAATAAATAATCACATGATGACAATGTCTCCAGTTAGTATTCGTAAATATTTTCCTTTCTTTATTTTAGGCCAATGATTTTATTAGACAATGAATATTCTTCCTTTCAACTCAGTTCGCTTTATGTGAATTGCAACTGTTCTGAGTTGTAACTATCCGAACAGAATACATGAATGTTTGACATTATTAATTGCTAACTTTTTATTATACTAAAAGAGTAAACAACGAAGTATCTTCGTTTCAAATTAAATACTTTTTTCAATATTATAATAATACTAGTAATTATCATGTAATTAAAAACAAACATATACCTCAAACCAAATTTGTAGGATTTGAAAAATATTAAAAGTTATGTTTTAGGTCTCCTTTAAAAAAACTAATTTAGGATATTGAGATCAACTTGGAATCCTCAAACCATTCGAATAAAATAAGTGTTTTTTTTTTCAACAGTTTTTGAGAAATTATTTTTGGAAAGCAAATAAAAAAATCAGATATTTCTAATAATTAAAAACCATTGATAAATCACGAATATGAATATTTTATGTTATGTTTCTCACAAAGTGCTAATACATCTACTATTTTCTTATAAGGTCTTCAAAAATGAATTAAATTCATAGATTTATGATAAATGCTTTGATTTCTTTTAATTGAAAACTTCTTAAATTAAGCAGAATAAAAAACTAGATTAGATAACATCAACGAAATTTTTTCAATTTAAAACACCATATTTCCACATTTTTATTTATTATAAAATTTTCATAAATAAAAATGCCTCATTGATAATTGTTTATTTCTAATTTCAATTTTATAAGTGTATAATAGGAAAATTGCAAATTGTAATAAACGTACGCTAAACTGCAACACTGTTTTCACTCGAAGTTTATTTTTTCAATTTTTCATCTTTTCATATCGCTATCCTACTTTTGAGATATGTTATAACAGTCATCATAAAATTAGGCAGAAAAAAATTTTTTCGAATGTTCATATTTAAACAATAATACACGATTAAATTAATAGGGAACGTATATGAATAATGTAGTAAAATTCTACCACAGTGACATTTAAAATAATTCAGTTTACCCAATTTTTAAAGTTTGCATTTCTGAGTAATGTAATATTCAGTTTTACACAATATGTTTTAATTGCATCTTCAATATCTGGAATTATATTTTTTGCATTAATAACTACTAGCATTATAATGTTATACACTAATTTTTAATGCAAATTTTCTAAAATTATAATGAGTTGATTAAATAACATGTTGATAAAAGATCAATATTCACATTATAGCACATTTCCACCCTTTTTTGATGATTCCACCCTTTTTTGATGAGTTTTTAATTATTTGTGATAAATAATTAAATTCAATTTTATAATAAAAAATATTGGTAACTGTACTTTATGGTACACAAAATATTATTTAAGCAAAAACCCATATTCTAAGCAAACTTTTTATATAATCAGATTTTTAAAAATATCACTTTTTTTCTTAACATTTATTTTAAAATCCTCAACCATAAATTAAAATGATAAAGATATTTAATCATTAACTTCTTTGCTTAAATTAGGAACCAATTCGATGAGAAAATGGAAGTGATATTCTGTGAATCAATTTGTGATTTATTTACTTATCACTAATTTATTAATTGGGAACATTTAGTTATTTCAAATCATTTAAAGATATAGATAAATAGTAAATGGGGTAAATGGTGTTAAAAGCTCAACCATAATACATATTAATATTAAATAATAAAAGGGTTGCATAAATCAATTTGTATTTAAGCAAAGTAAATTAAACATATTATACTTAATAGAAGAACATTATTCAAGTATGTTTTCTCATAATCAATCAAAAATGAATGTAATAGGGGTAAACTTGAATTTTAGAACAACTATTCTCAACTAGTTTTCAGAGTTTGTTGGAATTTTTATAAATTTTCAAAGTTGGAAAAATATTTCATGATTAGCTGAGGATCAGCCAATGCTTCAAGTGCTTGGTAGTTGCTGTACATCAGTTTCTTAGAGATAAAAGACTGTTATATCTTGAAAAACATATAAACTGGACATCTACAAGCTTAATTTACTTAATTTTTACAATTATTAGAAAAATAAATTATAAAAATTATAACTACTTACTTATAACATTGCCAGATAAAATTAGAATCAATGAGATGAGAATTGAACAAAGTCAAACTTTACAACAAATAAGACAATGCAGTTTAAGTCCTTACAAATATATAATAAATTGCGATAATGTCAGCACAACAAAGTTAAAAGGATTTGCTGCTTCTATGTCTATATGGTTAAAATGTAATAAAGAGAAATATTGGATATCAACAGCTTATAGACGATGCAATCACATGGTTTCAAACTAAGAATAAATGTAGAGGTATACTGATATGTGTTATATATGAACTAAATGATTGACCAATGAGAGTCAAGCAAAGTATTTCGCCTTAAGGGCAAACTTTTTTTGTGAGATAAGAATTAATATTTTGGAGAGTTAAAATTCCACATTTTAGGCGAGTGTTAGGTGGTGACATATGATAAGCAATTATTTGCGCAGAATATGCCAGTAAACCGCCTTGATTTTATACTTGATAAAAAAAAAAAAAAAGCAGTAACACTCATATAAAAGGAGCTTCTCAAAGCTTTTGCATTTAATGCAAAACATGCATGCCAGTTTTATAAATAATGTATTTATAAGCCAAAATACTTCACCTTAGAATAACAGTTTTATATAAGGATTGGAATAATGTTATCCAAATACTTATTAGCTTTTTCTTTTTTTTTTTTTTTTTTTTTTTGCTTACATTACATTACTTACATAAAATACATATACAATTTTAATTTGTAAATGTAAATGTCATTTAGATCTAGGTTTATTTTTATAAATAATTTTTAAAATAACTTACATATTCATATGAATTAACTTTTTATATATGTTGCTTAAAATTTAAAAGTTATTTTAAGATTCTAATGAATCAACAGAACTTTCAAAATATTTTTAGACCAGAAATAATGTAGATACTAATATTCAAAATTTTTTTGCATTTATTTAGTTATCTGCCATCACATTTGTGATATTCTATTGACATTATTTTTCCTATATAAATAAATTTTTTCAAAAACTTAAAATAAATTACATAAAATATTAATTAGTACTTCAAATTTAAAGGATTTATTTTAAGCAAAAAATTGTTATTTTGAACGAGATTGAACGAGAAAAATGTTATTTTAAACGAGAATTCAATTTTCATCTTAAATAAAGGATCATTTATTGGAGATGAAAATTAAATTCTTTCGAGGAAATTTTCATCTCAAAAAAATTAATGCAACTATTCCGTTTTACAAAAGTATTTTTCCCATTAAAAGCAACTATATCTTTTTCTGGCCAGAATTCTTACACCAATGTCATAAATTGCTTACAATCTCATGTAAATATTCATACTTAGAGTTCACACTGTTATAATTCTACCCCTAGTACCAATATTATTATAGGAAACAATAAAAAATATTGGCACTTTTAGTAAGAAAACAGAATAGAAGATTTTATATAATAATCTTAGAATTCACCAAAATTACTAACTTTTAAGTGTTACATGAGAACTAGACATCAAATATTTTTCAATTTAGCTACATATTTTTGAGCTAGTGATTTCTTTTTTATTTTCGCATGTTATAAGTAATTTAAACTTTTTTACTTTATAAGTTTCATTGGTTTTAACAAATTTTTGATTTTTCTATTAATATTTTTTTCGTTGTTCCATTTTGTGACTTTTACACTTTGTAAAAAATTTCGCCTTGTGAACGATGTGCTTTAATATTTAATATTAATAACGATTTTTGTTTCCCTTAAAATTTTCTAAATTTATTTCAAAGCACGCATTATTTAGAACAAAATCCCGTGTTATTCTTGCAGAACACTGCTTGTAACTTTATATCGGCTGCTTATATGAATAATTAGGATATATTAGTATAGTTCATGATTTTTGTAAACTAAACCATTAAAAATATTTTGCTAGTTATTAGTAAATTTATTTAGAATAATATCTTAAAATAAAAAGAGGACTTTTTTTATAAAAGCAAAAAAGTTCCTTCACAAATTTCATCATACGCTTTTCAAAATGTTTGACAAAAATAAATATTGGAAACATAAATGAATTTTTTTCTTTCTTGATATTCTCAAAGAGCAATGCACAGTATATAACAAACTAGCATTTTTGTATAAATGGGATTCGAAAGTTCCTTACTTTTAATGACGTATTTTCTGATCAAGAATCATTTGCATAAATAATTAATAATGACAAAAAAATCCTATGGATAGAATAAGGCACAAGACTAAGTAGAAGCACGATTAATTGCACAAATTAACCAAACATTTATTTTAAAAACAAAAATTCAAATAAAACCCATATCTAAATAAAATAACAGAATCTTGGCAGAATAGGATTTTTTTCATTAAGTTTGGTTTTTAATTTTCCATAAAATTAAAAGTTTATCTTTGAAAAAATATGATTAAGACTATTATTATAAGAATAACTAAAAGTAAGGGAGAAATGAACGTTTTTGTGTAACTCACGCGGGATTTACTTTCATATTTCTTATTACGCAATATCTACTTTAAAAATGACCGTTAAAAAGATTTGTGTTGAATGTGACTTCAAAAAGCAAGTAAGAGGTTGAAGAGCAGAAAAATGTTTTTCTTAACAAGAAAATCCATCAATGAAAGGATGAATAATGATTCTAATAGTTTAATTCACAATTTATTTAGATGATGAAGGTAATTTATACTTATAAATTGTTTCATTATTGCAAAGAGGTGCACAACATATATACAGCAAAAATAAACAATAAATCTATCATTGATATGCATCAAAAGAAAATTGGAATATTTACATATAAATAATGTATATAGACTTTAGTGATAAAAAAAAGATAAGGATTATAGTCTAAATGAATCAAAAATAGGATTTTTAACTAAGAAATAAATGGGTAGAAAGATGAAAAATATCAACTATTTGAATTGCATATCTAGAAAAAAACACGAAAAATAGGAATTTTTGATTGCAAATTTAGGAAGGAATTTTTTTTAAGTTATTGCCTTCAATTATAATAAATTAGGTGAATAAAAATAAATCTTGCTTGAGTGACTGTTTCGTGTGAACAGTAATTTAATTCTTCAATATTGGACCAATAAGGTTTAATACTTAAAATAAGGCAATGATTTCCAGTGTGATGCATTGAAATTTAGAAATACTTGACTGAAACATTTACACGAACATGATATTTACACTGACAAAAAGCATAAAAAATAAAGATTTAGTTAAAAGTATAAAAAAATTATAACGCTTCGATTATCTGAAAGTTTCACAAATGGAAGTTCTACAATCTATTGGATATTTAACTAAAATTTTAAAAAATGCGTATATCGACAGTCAGTACTAGATTGCTTAAGAACTGTTAACCAGCTTAAGCCAATTCCAGTTTTTAAATATTCTACACTTAATGACATCTGCGAATATTTTGCCTTTATACGCATCCATATTAACATGTTATATAAAAGAAACTCTGGAAAATTCTTAAGGGTTGGCCTTGATAATACTGATCTGCCATTGCATGACTGTCACTGGGATCGAACATGAATACGAAGAACGTGTTTTTTATCATTACATCACGACAAGCAAAAGAAATAGTTGTAGAAAATCAAAAAAAAACACAAAATTGTTTAATAAATCATAAATCCCTCGTGGATACATGAAAGGAAATGAGTTAAGAACAGCTAAGTAAAAGATAATCTTAATTTCATATTGTCATTATAAAAGCATATTGCTGCATTTCATCTCTTTTATCTCATAATTTCAGAGTTTTCTCTAAATAGACTGAAAAGAAAATAACCTGATTATAGTTAGGAAATATTTTCCCATATTTTCTATTTATTGATAAATAAAATGAATTTGAAATTTTTTTCTAAATTAAATTAGTGATTATGATCATGTGATTTTATTAACCTAAAGGATTCTAATTCTCACTTATTAAAATAAATCAACCGGGATCCATTCTTTGATTACAAATGTGAAATATCTTCCGGTTGGAAAATTGTCTAATGAGATTGTTGTGGTGCAGTAAAATGTAAACTAATTCATTAATATCATATATTATGAAAAACTATTTTCCCAAGCACTGTGATTCAGTACATACACACATAGCGGTTCAAGCGAGACCCGATTTACCTTATGATTAACGGGTTTGAAATACTAACCCATCACAAAGTATCTCGTAATTTTGAACCATGGACAGGTAAAGAGGTCACAGCTGAGCTGAGCTGTGTTACTCTCCTCCCCACATCCACGCCACACCGAGATGGGAAAGACTTGGGATGTCACAGATTAACATGGACACGTTCCCAACCCAGAGAGGGAGAATGTGGTCACTATTTCACTGCCCGCACCAAATGATGCTTCACTTCGCTGATCTTAATGGGAAACTACAGATCCACTGGAGCTTACTGTGATTCAATATAAGCTTTTAATTATAAGGATATTTTCCCCTAAATTCATGACGAGGAAATAATTTCTTACTTGTACAATGACGGTTAAAATTTTAAAAAAGAGGAAAGCATTCACAAAATGTAAAATAACTAAAATATCTCCACAGTTTTAATTCAATAATGTCTAGTATTTTTTAGTCAAACATTATTATTGGAAGAAATAACTTTGACATTTAGAAATAAAGTAACATGCGTCAAAAATAACAAAAAAAAAATTTCATTTAATAAATTAATATAATTTATGTTCCCTACGTATTATTTAGCTTTTCATTTGATACTAACTATACTTTATATTTTCCAAGATTCTCTCCTTCTAATCACAATACAATAAGAGTAATAATAACGCTGTACAAAACTGCGTACTAATTTACAATAAACTGGAAAAAAATACATAATAATAATCGCATTAATATACATAATAATAATCGCATCGAATAAATATCGCATTTCTAAATAAGTGGTACTGATCAAATTACATAAATTAATTTAAAATACCATTCTGCTTGGTAAATAAATCATTTTTATTATTTTAAGCGTAGGAGGATAATTATATTAATTTAGGATATAAATGAAACAAATTACATTTAATATTTTATACAAATCGCGTTTTATTTTTCATTTATATTCAACTGCTTGTTAATTGATTCATTTTCTTTCTGTGAATTTTCTTTTTAATGAATTTTTAATAAACACAAATACAAGTTTTGTTAAAAAATGCAGTTAATAAATCAATAATCTAATGAAATCAAGATAATTTGATATCTAATTACTAAATCTATTGCATTTTAATAATAAACTTTGTTTTAAAAATTGATGACAATAATATGTGTATGCTCGGATTATATATAAAAAGAAATAAATCTTAATAAATAAATTCTTAAAGAATAAAAGAGGAAATGGTATAAATAAGAAAAAATGATATTTAGCCTTTAGTTTTAAGAAAATACTTCGGCACCATCTGGTAAGATATTTATGAATGTTATGCTCTTAACCTTTTTTTTACTATTAAGAGCAAGATAACTTTCAAAAATATTTCAAAGTTAATTTTAAATTAGAAAGTAAGTTCTAATAATAAAAGCAAAAATTAACTTAGGAAATTATTTTAATGAAATCCAGTATTAATCAAAATGTTAAAAAACATTTTAATAAATTGCCTTATTAATAAAAGTCTTAGAAGTCTAAATTTTTATTAAAATAGAAACATGCCAAATTTTCTTGCAATATTTTTGTGGTGAGTTGTATATTTCGCATTTCTTTTCTCATTTTGCTCAAATCAATCATTTTTGAGCTCGTGTACTTTAATAAAATATAAGAAAATGTTACGCATTTAAACTAAAACGTTTCGCAAAATCCACTGAAGAAACATTTAAAACATCATGAAACTTAATTTTTAATTGCAGGGAAAAGTGTGTGTTTCATAAATGCAGCATGAAATTTTCATCCGTAGTAATTTTAATATTATTTCTTTTTCTCATGATATTTGTTCAGCATAAAATAGAAACGATTAACCTCAGTCCACAAAAATGCAACTATTATTGTTACAAAAGTAACTAGTAAAATGGGTTTAATATAACAGAAATGCCCAAGTAATAAGTGACTCATTAATCGCAAAACTATGTTAATTTGTGGGGAAGCCGAATATGTGTAATTTAAAGGTATAATAATAGGATATGCAAGAGTCAGTTAATTCAACTTAGGCTGTGTGATATATCAATTAATAAGAAACCAAAAGTAATAAATTTAAATGATTTACAATGTTTTTATTATTGATTAAAGAATAAATGTTAATGATAAGAAACATGTAATATGCTAAAATGTATAAGTTTCTGTTATTCTGAATAGACCATAAAAGAATGTTTAAAGCCATGAGTAATTGGCTTCCTTTAAGTCCATTTTTTAGTAATTTATTTTCACAAACTTTAATAGATTAAATATTATAATTATATACATAATTACGCATAATAATAATAAATATAATTACATTTTTCTTAGATATTGTTTGTTTTATTGCAGAGTCAAATCTTCAAAAAAAGAATTCATACTATTTTCTGATTAAATTAATAAATCAAAAATTTTAAAAAATTAATTTATTAAAAACATTGATCATTTATCTCAATCTTTTTTTTTATATTTAACTACTTTGGCTTATGAGAAATTTAATTATCAGTCAAAAACAGTATTTATTAAACAAAAATTTTATAACGTATATTTTTACTAAAACATTTAAATCAAATATTTTAAAAAACTTTAAATCAGTAGTAATTTTATATCAAATTGTACGATATCTTTTTTTTAATTTTTATATATTTTTTCTCTTCAAATATAATCAGTAAATGTAACTAAAGTTAATAATATTATATTAAGAAAAGAGCCCCTTTATATATTTGGCCTCATTTTTACAAATGATTTAACTAGCTTTCAGTTCTAAAAAATATGGCCATATTTTCATTTCTTATCAATATCATAAAGTGACTAATCTAAGGCCGTGAAATGGCACTTAAAACGGGCTCATAGAAGAGGGCATAATATGTTAAACTTATATATTGTTGCGGAACTATTATTGTGAGTTAGCTATTGTAAAATTACATTGAAAATTTATTACATTACATTGGAAACACTGTAAATGATAATTATTAATTTCAGAATAAATTGTGTTTGCGTTAATATTCTTAGTCAATACAAAATGCTGCATATAAAGTAAGTGCGATAAAGTTATTTTATTTACAACCCAATAATAAGAACATTCAGATTAAACATTTAGAAAAAAAGGATTATTTTGATGGAAAAAGCTTTAAAATTTATCGATCACCGATTAAAAGTAATATTTTCGCAATAAATCGTAGAATTAAGTGATATTTTTAGCTTAATAGGCAGTTTTCTGTTTTACAAACACATTTGACAGTTTAAATTTGCCCTTAAAACAACAGTAACTCAATTAAATGAAATTAGTATTATTATAAGCCATTAAATTGAACATAAAAATATTCATAAAATGAAATAAAACTGCCAATCAGGTATCAACTATATAAATTAGAGAATTATGCAAATTAATTTAAAAAATGCAAATAAATTATATTAATTGATTTAGTAATATAGAACATATTTTTTACGAAAAGTAATTAAAATGTTTACCGAATATCATTTGCCAGTGCTTATAATAAAATGTAAAAATAATATAATTTATTTTATAAAATTGATTTATTAAAGTATTTGTGTGTTTTGAAACGCGTTTCAAATATAAATTAGTTTATTTTTATGCAATGATCATTTAGAAATTGTATTAATTCTTGAAACATTAAAAAAGGTTACATTAATTTCTCATTTAACTTTAATAATCATCACAGTGTATAGTATAAATCAAAATGGTAGGACATTTTTAAATGCTTATAAAATACTAAAATTTTCAAATGTAATTAATGCTTTCAGTTTTTGAAATTAGATCTTACAGAGTTAACAATATTAAAATATTTATCATAGATTATTTAAAACTTTTCAGTTAAATCTTTAACAATATTAAAATTAAAATAGAGCTTTTTTGAGCATTTTATTATACAAAATGAATAAAGTTTTAGAATTTCACATTAATTACAAAAAGTGTGGATAAATAACCCATTAATATTAAGTTCCAAATTATTAATAATTCAAATTATAACACTTACCAACTAGTGAGGAATTTTTCGTTTGTTTGATCACCGCTGTGCTAAACTGAAATAAACCTAATTGAATGGAACAACAGCATAAATACATTTCCTGATCTTTATCATTTTCTATCGCATGTTCAAAGTTCAAATATGCCTCCTCAGTAAGTCATTGCGATTATATTATCTCCTACAAAACAATTTTCAACTAAAAAAGATGATAGAACCGTTGTGACAACTGTTTTTTCTTAATTTTTTTGTGTGCATCCAAAAACAAGAAACTTTCATCACATCCTTCCAGTTATTATTAGGAGATAAAAACATGACAAAATTCTATAGTTTCGCTTTCAGTGAACTCTTGTTCACCATCGTGATGGTGACGAATTGATAAAAAGGGTTATAAATAAGTAATTTTATTAAAACATCAATAAAATATTTATTTCGTTTCATCGTTTTCCTCTGTCTATTTATAATATTAATTACTTAAATTCAAACGCTTTTTAAAATAAAAATTTGAAAATACATAAATTCGAAAATTTATCGAGTTAGATGCCACTATTCAGATTAAAATATCAAAAAATTATTTATTTTACATAATCGTTTGCATTTGTTTAATTATATAATATGTGTGGACAGCTTAAATTCTAATTTCTTAAAAACCAGGAACTTAAAACAAATTAATTCAAATAAGTTGACAACTAAAAATATTCATGTTTATTACATATTAAGCAGACTCTTTGAATTAAAACAAGTACTATCTACGTCTTTTTTTAATAAGAAATTTTAGTAAATTTATTATTATTTTATGAAATCTATGTCTGTAAGTTAAGAAATTTCAATCCCTTTTTCTTAGGATATTAAAACACTCTCAATCCTATTCATTAAAGTGCTTAGTTGGAAACGAGGAAAAAGAATTAAATACACTTTTTTTTGGGTCCAGAATTGTTTTGTTTTTCTATTTCTTGTAAACTATCATTATTCTATTTGGATCTTTGAAACTTTGCAGCTGCAAATAAACCAAATTGCATAAAATATCCACATTTTGGAATAAGATCTTTTCTTTAAAACAAGCATTCTAAAACTAATTTGTAGAATACATAAAATTGACATATGTGATTAGCTAACTGCTTAAAGCTGATTTACTTTCGAAAAAATTTACGAAAATGATGTTCGGTACAATTTACGAACACGATATACATGAATAAGAATTCAAAGTGACCGGAACAAGATCACGAATTTATGAATAAAATGTTCCTAAATCAGTTTGTATTTTTAAAAATCTTACCAAACAATTTTTAAAACAGGCAGACCGAAATATATTGCAATTAAAATTTTCTATTTAATAAGAAGCATATATTTGATAAATAAAGGCTAAGTTTCTGAGATATTTAACTTGCGGGAATTTGATTAATTATATCAATGATATCCAACCAAAGAAATAGATCAAATATTAATTTAGAATATTTCCAAAAATATTAAAATGAAGACCTGGTATACAGAGAGTGTAAGTATAGGAGGGACTACAAATTTTCCTGTGAGATAGGATATTCCTAGACGACGAGAAAAACAGAAATGTGCAATCGGAAACGCTTTCCTGCCACGGTAATGACTGCAAAAAAAAAAAAAAAAAAAAGGAAGGAAGGAAGGAAGGACACGAACAAGATTAGAAAAACGTGTTTATAATTTTTTATAGCAAATATGATGGTAAGCTTTGAATTCGTACGTTATAGTACTGACTTCTATCTCCGCCTGAATGCAAGCATGACCCATAGTGAATTGGGTGTGTCGCATCAGAATTCTAGTATTGCATGATTTCTTATTTATATAATAACAAGTAATATTGTCTTTGAATGTTTTATCTAAGCAAATACAACTCACAAGATAAAGTTTTCATACTTAATTCCAATTCTAATTTTTTTCACACTATAACTCAATTTTGCCAATATGATCTTCATGTGATCGTATCCAGTTGATGATTCAGCTTGATTCCCCATCGGATAGGGAATATATGTGATTAAATCCTTTTTTAGGGATAACTGTGGCTAAGTTGTCACAGGATAGGGTGTTCCAGTGCATTGTTCCGCTTCATCACCAGACCTCCCTTTGGTTGATCTTTTCTATTATGAAAGGTACTGATCCATTAACTCCCGTTAACAGTTTTGAGATTCTTATTGGAAGAATCTGCCTTTGTTGGGAAAGTCCGGGGCACGCAGTGTATTTTCGCTAGCCTTAGATCTTCAATGCACCGAAGATGACACAGGATAGTAACACTTTCTTTGATTACGATCGTTTGCTTCTTTATGTACTTTTTTTTTTTTTTTTAGTTTTCCATAGTGTTAAAAATAATAAATACATTTTCTTATCTTTTTCGTGTCCATAACCATTTAAATAAATAAGATCTCTAAAGAATAATTTCTGAAGATCAATTTTCTTCAGATCTACTGCACCTGATAATAGTCTCCTACTATATATTATTATGTAATTT
>JAPDSC010124512.1:125804-144927 GCA_026290005.1 Latrodectus geometricus | reverse complement strand
CCTATATAAGACTGTAACAACCAGTTACGTACAATTTTTGTTTCGTCGATTCCGTTTGGGTATTTGGATGCTAAAGGTGCACCTCGCATGGATACAACATCGTCGAGAATGTGTATAAAATATCAAAAATTATCAAACTTGACAGCATGTCAGCAGTCGTAACTTCACACAAAACTTAAAAATCTACATGAAAACTGTTTTAAATCTTTTTACAAAGCGAACCTGAAAGAAGTTACAAAAAGTTCACGTGAAAATAATGTTTTTTTTTCCCCAACCTAATATGTAATAAGGATCTAGAAGATATAATAATGATATCTCATTGAAGATTTTATATGAATCTTTTAGATTTTCTATGATGTCCAACTGAAGAAAATCTAATGAAAGAACTCTTTTCAAAGGGACATAAAGGATCTAAGTATCGCGCAGGGTGTACTTCAGGATGACCAAAATATAAATACAGTTAAAAATGCTCAAAATAACCTAAATAAATTTAGAATTTTATTCATTTTTAGGATATAGTTTTGGTACTTAAATTAAAAATTTCCTTTTTTTTTCAAATTTACCGCTTTTTGTTAATTTTGATTATCTTAGAATGAGATTATTGTGTTAACGAGATTTTCTTATTAATAGCAGCAGTTACTCTTTAAATAAACTTTATACTTTTGATTAGATAAAAATTTTTAATAAAAATCTATAAAGTTCGACTTGTTCTAGACTCACTTTTTTTTTTTTTTTTTTTTTTTTTTTTGCCCATGATGACTAATTTTACAAAAATCTACAACTTTAAATAGATTCCAAGTCATAAGCACTACATAGTTTATTTTACAGCTCAAATTAATCACATTAAGTTGAAAATGACTAAATTTATTCAAAAATCAAATTTAAATAAAAAAAATCAATATTAAAAAGAAAAAACAATCTTAAATAGAATTAGAAAATCAATATTAAATAGAATTAGAAAATGCATTAAAAAGTAAAAATATTAATTATTTTTATTAACTTAAAAACTAAACAAGAAACAAGTATTTAAAATTTTAATTTTCTAGCTATTGAGAATAATTTAACAGTTATAAAATTGGGAAGCAGAAAGAAAATGATTTTGGTAGTGAAGTTGAATATAATCTCTATGTGCACATTTTGCTTTTTAACCCCCCCCCCCTTCCAAAAAATGCTTACAGAGTCACCTACGATGTTTCTTCAAGTGTGAAGTCTACATGAATTCCGGCTAAGAAAATGATGGACATGGATAAATGAGCAGACGATTTCATAATAACGAAGTGGGGGGAGGGTTTATCTACAGTTTGATGAAAAATAGAATAATGTGATCGTCTGAATTTATTTTTATATAATTTTTTCACTGCATTCTCTTTTTTTCTTAATTCTAAACACTTTAAAATTTCAGGTGACAATACAGTGGTATGAATTAAAATTTTATACAGAAATAAATTATTATTAATAGCAGTGAAATGAAAAAGTGGTAAAAAAAAACCTAATATTAACCAACATTTTTTTTTTTTTTTTTGAAGAATCTAATAAATACAAATTTGAGTTTAATTAAATTTTTTCAATAAAACTTAGAAAAATTATAAGTTTTTCATGATGGAATTGAAATTTGAATTTTAAGATAATCTCTTCATTTAAAATTTTCAATATAATAAAAGTAATATTATAAACATAATGTGTACATATTTTTCATTTTAAGATGCATTCTTTGAATGTTTCATATTGATTATTTTCGCGCGTTTCATTATACCGACTAAAAATCACTAAATAAACTTTATATATGAAAACATTTTGAAAAAAATAATTGAAAGTGATTCAAATTCTTTCCAACACAAGATCATAGCTCCTTACTTTAGATATGATTTAAATTTAATAGAATGCTAAAAATTTCACTTAATGCAATTTAAAGCATTCTATAACAACAAAAAAACAACCTCTCTTTACCAGAGTAAGAAAGAACTTATTAAATGACGTCCCTATGACGTCATATATGAAAATCCTTTTCTGTATATTACAATGTCAACGTCATTCATCAAATAAACCAAACCAGAGAAATCCAACCCGACATTGGTATGTGAAACATCTACCACTATCAAGGATGAAAAAAAGATAATTGTTTTCTAAATTTATTGATTCGATTGTTTTATCACGAATACCTTTCTGGCTATGAATTTAAATTTAGTACAATACTGTCAAATCACTTCGAATATTTTACGTCTAATTGTCAAGGTGAAAGAATAATATATTCAAGGTAAAGGTCCATCATTAAATTTCATAAAAAAAAACACTTGATAACCATGCATATCAAATCTAGATTTAACTAGAATGTTCGGTGTTATCGAACAAAGTAATTGTTGCATTTGCATTTCAGGAAAATTTACTGATATTTTAAACGCTTTGAAACAAGGAAAGCATTAAATGAATATGCCTCAGTAAAAATCCCATCTTATACTCCTTGATTTATTAATATTATTTATTTAATTTTTTCTCACTCCATAGGTGCATCTTAGTGATTCGATATCAATTAATCAATCCATTGAAACCTTATTTAGAAAAGAATTTCTGAGGGCAACAAAAAAAATAAGTAATCAGTGATTAATAACATCATTCATCAACACTGACATTTTGAAGAGGATATTTTCTTATCGTAATTATTTATGCGCAAAATGATTTTACAGTTTATTACGTCCGAAAATTAATTATAGGTCAAGAGGATCATGATGTAAAATTAGCTCTGTTTAAATAATAAGTGTTTTATGATTGGTTCAAATTTTCTTGATGTCATTTAGAGGTTAATCATAAGTCATTGATATTAAGCTTAAAATTTTAAACATATGTATTAAAGTTTCAGAATTAAACTGCTTATTGAGAAATGGGAAACTTTTCATTATTCAAATTTCATCTTAGGTTACTTAGGAAAAGTGTAAATGTTTAATAACCATTTTCTAGTTGGTAATGGTCTAGTTGGGAAATATCTTACACTACAAATATTTTACAAAACAGTTAAAATGTAAAAATTCAAAAAATGATGAATTTTTTAACAAACTTTTTGTTTATATAAGTCTTAAATTATTTATTATTTGCAATAAATGAAGGTAAAAATATGGATTAACTACAATAAGAAATTTAATTCTTTTATTTTCTCAAAAATCATAAATAATTATAATAAGGATAATTCATCATAATAAGGATTATCATTAAGTTAAAACAACATTTCCGTAGTTTAACATGATATATATATATATATATATATATATATATATATATATATAGTAGAAGTCCGATAATCCGGCACGTTCGGGACCGGCTCGGTGCCGGACTACCGAAAATTCCGGACTATCGGACGGTAATTATAAGAACAATAGGTTAATAATTAAACTGCAAATACAGTATGCAAATACACACAACAAAGTTTATTTTACACTTCCTATAATGTATGCACACGTACTGTAAAACATATTTCACTTAGATTTAAAAAAGTCCTGAATGTCTTTTTGTTTTCTTGACATTTGGCGTTTAGTTTAAAATTTATTTCTAATGATATGGAAATCAATAATTTCTGAAGCACTGTACTAGCCTCAGCAAAAGAGATAAACTTATTTAGTGATACTACAGCTTCTGCCCAGCTGATTTTTCCTTTTCTTCCATTTCGGCATCTGAGTCACTTTATTTAGGCTTAGGTTTTGAAAACATGGTCACCCTGTGTACAGTTAGAACGAAAATCACTTTTTTTATAAACAGTTTCAAAAGTTACGTTCACTATTGACTAACCGGCCGCTAATTGTTTCCGAATAATACCGAGCGCTGTGCCGGATGATCTCGAACCACTCAGAAAACTTCCGAATAGCTCTCGAGCGTTTTTATTTCCTCTACAGACATACTTTGGGAGAAAACCAAAATTTTTACAATTTTCCGGAGCGATGCCGGACTATCGGGCATTCCGGACTGTTGGATGCCGGATTAATGGACTTCTACTGTATATATATATATATATATATATGTCTTTTTATAAAAAGTAAAATAAATAATTTAATTTATTATTTATTTTATTTTTTACTATCGTATTTAATTAAATAAGATAATAAAGTTAATGGGGAGAAATTTCAATTAAGATTTTCTTATAACAAAATTTTTTTAACTTAATGTGATTATATTAAGATAATAAGATATCCTTGCCATATATATATAGCTATATTGCATTTATAGCAGTTGAATTCGAGTTTCATTCTGATAAAACAACAAAAAATTAACAATTTAACAAAATTTTTCTGTAAAGGTAAGTTAATTATGTAAGTTGAGAAATAGAAAAAAAAAGCAAATCATTAACTTCAGTTAAAGGATGAAATACGAAGGTTATTTTTGTTCATAAAATTATATTTATAGTGGCAGAATTTTTTGTGCATAAATCTTAGAATTTATGTCTGAAAAAATCAAAAAAGGCTTATTATAATATTTAGTTAAATGTTCTTACAAGAACCAGTTAATTATATGAGAATACAAAAAGAAAACAAGATAAATTATATATGTTAAAGGAATAAGAAGTATTTAAATAGGATGGTAGGTTCTTTTTATTTTTTTTTAATAAGATACGTTATAGTTGTGAAACTATTCAAATTTATTAAATTTTTAAAGAAAAAGTCATAGCTTAATTTTTTTCACATTTAAATAACTGAATTTAAGATAAAAAAGAAATCAAAAAAGCACATTGCCATTCAATAAAATTGCCTTATAAAATATATACATTATATGTGCACACAAAAATAGGAAAAAAGTCATTGACAAACATGATAATTTTTTTTGTTGTTTGCTTATAAAATTATGTTTACAACAGTAAATTTTTTCAAATTTTAAATATCAGCAAATGCAGTTAAATAAGTATTATAATAGTTAAAAATAAAGATGAATAATTTTTCTTACTATTTTCTAAAATTACAATCAATTGTCAATGTTACAATACTATTGTAAAATATAAATTTCAGAAAATAATAAAAATATTTAGAATTCTGGTAATTAATCCTATTAAAATGTCATAATGAAGAAGCATTTTAATTTTCTAAACTGCTTAAAAAATATATTTTCTATATTTCTGTTTATGTTAAATGAAGTGAGAAAAAGTTTCATCTGTGTTTTACGGTTACGCTTAAAAAGTGAATGGCAATCGAGTGAGGCATGAAAAGAAAAAGAATAACAATGAAAACTGTAATTTCAAGTGAAAGATAAATATAAATTTTGATCTTGGACTCTTATTTTTTAGGAACTGAATAGAAGCGAAATGTAAATATTTCACAACAATTTGAAGAATTCTAGCATAGTTTTGCTAATTGTAAAAACTTTAAGAGCTTTTATGCAAATGCATACCATTTTGCCTTTTGGATAAACTTTTCGGAGATGAAAATGCTAAAAACTCTAAAGTGCCAACACAGAAAGACATTCAAGCAGAAAGCAAAAACACAACTTAAATCTCTCATTAATCAACAGTTTTAACCTGAATATTCTATTTCATTTACAATAGCCTTTTTCTTTTTCTCAAGCATTATGGCTATCCTTTAACTAATTTTCTTAATTAAACTCATATCGTTAATTCCACACTGAATTTTTCTCATCAAATGATAATAGTACGTACAGCTGACATAACTGTCTCAAGTGCAATATTTGGAAACCTATATTAATTTATTATACTGTAGAAACTATTTTCTACTACGATTTATTCTGATTTTTTGTCTATGTTATTTAATTCCTTATAAAAATTTAATCAAGATTTTATATTCATATCAATTTTTTTTACAATTTTATTGCACTTTCTTATATATTACAGTTGAAATGGAGAAATTAATTTTTTGATTGCGATTGCTAAAAACGCGAACAAAGTCTCTGCTCATGCATATTAAAAATCATCCATATATATTAAAAGGAATCGTTTATTAGTAGATGAAATTACAGCATCCTCGTGAAAGCAAAAAATTTACCTCAAATATTTTAAGAAAATTAAAAAAAAATAAGGAATTTAATTTATTAAAGTTCCTTAGTTAAAAAACTTCAACTTAATAATATGTAAACAACGTTGTTATGAATGAAGATAAATAAAAAATATAATAAAAAGTAAACAAAAAAATATATATATACTTTTGATTAAAAGTTGTGAAAATTATGGAAAAAGTTAATAAAATAACTCAAAATAAAACAATTACAACTAATCAATCAAATTCATTATTAAATATGAATTATTTTTTGTAAATAATGAAAATTATTTTTCATTTTAAAATTTACTTAAATATTATACACACATATATACATACATAGCTGTAAAGGTGAATCCCGGACAGTACACTAAGGTTAGCAGGTTTGGAATACCCCCCCCCCATCACTAAGCGGCTCATGATTTTGATCCACGGTCAAGTGATGAGGTCACATCTAAGCTAACACCTTACCTTCTACATCCACGCCACACCAGTGGATTAATTTTGGACATCACAGATTAACGTCAATATGTCCTCAACCCTCGGAGTGAGGGAGAATGTGGTCACCCTCCCAATCACTGCTAGCGGCAATACCAATATATATATATATGCATTTATGGATGAACCCCTTTCCAAACTTTCAAAATTTCATTGAATTTTAATTTCAAAGTTGTATATAATAAATAACTGTGAATAATCAAAAGAAACTCCATGTATAAGAAATATTAACTCCCCAAAAACTGTAATTAATATGAAAAACGTTAAATTTAAAAAACTTAATGTACTTTTTTGATCATTTTTCTCAATTTCTTGCTTTATAGAGTTAATTGATTTGGCTAATAAAAAATTCATATATAATGATGATAATGCTTATCAAATCTTTTAGATTTTTACTTTGGTGGTTAATAATTAACAAAATTCATGTTAAAATAATTTAATTGTTGCTAAGCTATAATTTTGAACATAATAATCAGGTATAGCATTTTAATATTTCCCATACACTATATATACTTTTCTTGCACCATTCAACATATATATCATTATTAGTATTATTAAGTTTATAGATAAAAATATTAAATATACAAACACAGCATTATATAAAGATTGTTAACGATTGTCTCAGGATGCATGTCAAATTCTTATGGATCTAGTGCTTTACATAATTTATTTAAACATTTCACTTTTTTAAACTCTCAATATTTGTCTTAGAATTTATTGTATGTTTTGAAATGTTCTTTTACAACTTAGGGCCCTGATGAGAAATGCCTTTTCTCTTTAATTTCAGTTTTTAGAACTATCATTACACACTTATTTAATTTCTTATGAATTTAAATCTACATTTCTTATGAAACAAAATACATAAATACATTTAACTACATAATACATAAATGTTACGTTTAACAATTACAGAAATTAAACTTTTTTCAACAGCTTTCGTCATTCATCATGTAATACTTAATCATTAACAAGTAAGACTGTTTAAGTTCAATGCTTTAACGAACTCATTTTTTAATTCTTTTATTATAATTTTCAAATATTTTGCTTAGTGATGAAAATTTATCAAGAACATTATTATTTCTAGAATATTTTTACGTTTTTTCTGGTACTTATATGGTTTCAAGATAAACTAGGATTGATGAATGTACTTTGATCTATGGAATACTTTATTTTCGGCATTAGGTAAACGTTTTGCGAAGTTACATCATTTACGTACGTGCCGTCAACATTATCACTTTCATATTTTTTTTCCAAGATGTGGCTGGATTCTGTGAATTCCTGGGGTCACTAGTGATAAAGGGGAGAAGGGAATGATAAAGTTCTGGAGTGGAACTTTCGAGTATGTTTATAAGAATTCGCTGAAGTGAGAAGATTCCATTGCATTACTTAATGACAGCCTGTTGCATTGAGCACTTCAGAGTAAACTATACATATGATAGTTCGTCAAGAGTAAACTATTTAGAAAAGGACAAATGTCATAGTATTGTCTGGAAAATTCTCAAAAAATAATAATTTTCAACAATAGTTTACTGTATATTAAAACTTATTCTTAATGAATGTAATGAATATCAAAACATACGTGACGCAGGAAAAATGCATTATTACACATTATTTTCTCAGCATTATTTTTGATTGGTCACCCACTATGTACCTCCCCGTTGACAGTAATACTGGATTTAGAGTTTCAACGCTAATCCATTGGCTCATCAATAACTCTCCATTATAAAATGTAACAATCCAATTATGTTTATACTAAATTTAACTATCAATTATTTATAATTAAAAGAATGCAACACAGTTCTAGTAATTAATTCTATAAAATCTAATTGCCACATTTTAAAATTTATATTACTTAATAAAAAGTTTCTTCATAGAGATTATTAGGCACTATTTAATTTACTAACTAATTATTAATAATAACAAAATAATAATAAATATGAACTATTAATAATTAACAATCAAAGTGTGTTTTCTTGGTCGCTAATATCTACTAGAAAATCCATGAAGACATTTTATCTCTATTTAAAGAAAATACTGAGCATAAGATATTATTTGCAATATTGATTGAAAATTAATATAAGCGTCAGAAGAGAAAAGCTACTACTACCTGAAAATATATAATGCAGTATTTTTTATCTGTTTTATAAAATTCTTTCTGACTTTAATTCAACTCACAAAAATTATACAAGCTGATTCTTCATAGAAATAAATTTGAAAATTGAGAAATCCATACCAATAGTATTGGATTTTAGTTTCATGACGTTCCATGTTTTTTAAAATAATGAAGATTTTTACATTACAAAATTTATAATTGATCTTACAGAAAAATTAAAAATAGAGTAAGTTTAGCATCTTTATTAGAATCTGTTTATTGTCAACTAAATATCTTTCTTAAAACCACATTTATTCCATCATAGAAAAAATTTTGGTAACACCCTGACCAACAGTCAAAGGTAGATTTTGGTTCCATAGAAATTCAGTTTTTTGAAAATGGTAGAATGTATCTTAATTTTAGTAGAAATTTTTTATCTGATTTGAAATTAAATTAAATGAATACTTTTAATCGTTTTATTCAAATTTGCTTAAAGTCAATTGTTAGCAAAATATTTTTCACCAAGACAAATTTTGAGCCATTCTAAGAAAAATCTCTACGTGAAGATTAATAGCTATAGCAGGATTTTAGTTTAATGAAGACTTAAATTATTAAAAAAATTCAGGAATATTACACATGAATATGGACTTTATGAATTATAAAATATCATTGTTCCTTTGTGTAATAATATGATATACACCTCCTTCTCTTCCCACCCCCAAAAGAATCAGGCTCGAAACTATAGCTTATATGTATATCCTGCATTGTTTACAATGAAATTATATAAAATAAATATCAAGATTTTATACACAATTGTATTAGTTTTGATATATTAATTCTCAAAAAAATTTTTGAAGTCAAAGTGATCAATGTTAAAAAATAGATGACTTAGTTAATAGAATGCGTTAAACTTCAACTTGATCCAGTGGGCAGTTTGAGAAAATATTTGGCTAGCTAAATCCATCTCCAATTTCAATACGTCCGTCGCCAAGGGCAATGCGTCATATTTTCCTTGCTATTGTTATTTTACTGCCTCTTGCGCCCCATTTAAATCCCGAGAGGTTCTTATCAGCTTCTTCAGGTGAAATATTTTCAGTCTATACTTAGTAACAAACAAAGTCTACTCCGAGATGAAAGGTCGAAGGTGCGCCTGATTGCGAATCAAAATAAGTTTGGCGACAATCGGCGGCAACTGTTGTATTGATAGATTGGAGCTATATTTGGTCACGTATTTAAGATGTTTGGGAAAGCTATTTATAAACATATCGATCTCGGTCTGTCGTCGTTGGGATTGGATAACGAGATGTTTCTATTACTCCCTGGACGCGTTGTTACTTAAAATAAATTACAAATGATTACAATAAGTTATCGTTGAAAGTAAACTTTTCAACAGCTGGAGGGTGAAAGTTAGTGTGAATCAATCTCTGGGTCCATAGAGCATATTTTGAAGGTTAAACATTGTACTTTGCACAGGAATTCTTCATTTGTCGTTCACGCAGGTGACTTCAAAAATCATGCTTCTAAAATGATGGTTAGTTGAGTTTTGTGGCGAAAGGTACAAAATTCCACGAGTAATGCCTAAAATGATGAAAATTATCCATAAGTCTATAGAGGCAAAACTAAGGCCTTCCTCTTGATTGATTACACCTTTTAAGTATGAAAATGTTTACATGAATCTTTATATGGAAGAGTAACACAAAAATAAATAATCTCAATAATATAAGAAGCTATCTCAATATATTTCGATTGTTATTAAGCAATCATCACGAAATGTGTGATCTAATACTTGATGAAATATTAACAAATATTTTTTAAAATAACAGAAATATCGAAAAAATGCGAAAATCCAGATCAAAAATTTAACAAAAGAGCATCTTCTGTATATGAAACTACATGAAAGCATAAATGTACATATAATATATAGGAGTTTCATCTGAGAAGTTTATCGTTTCTTCCGTGCTAAAGATTCATAATAACTTTTTGAAATCTTGAGAAAATTTTGAAAGATTTTATATATATATGAATGAAATAAGGAAGACGAAGCTTACTCTCTTTGCTTTCAAATAAAAAGCATAGAATCGCTAATTTAACAATATATTTATTGCCCATAAAATTCCATGCGAACTATTACTGTTGTTTGCTATAATTGTTTTAGTTACTTTTAACAAATTTTAGCTACTACTACAGATTAGAGCCCCGCAAAAATGTTTTTCAATTACAATTTGTTGTAACATTAGATTATTTAATTTACCAATATATTTAGTAAGACTATCCGTTGTATTTGAAAAGCAGGCTGGTTATAAATTATTTTAAAAATTATAGCTAATATGTAAGGTTTCTTAGATGTTAAGATTTTGCCCAGCTGCAATATAACTATTCCTTAATTGAAGGAACATAATTTAATAACTCATAATACAAAACTAGAGAACGCAGATAGTAAACTCTATTAGTTAGAAAATATTTATATAAAACAATAGTAGCTGTCTTGATTCTTCTTAACATCTCCTATTGAGCGGTACAGAGCGTAGTTTGGTCTCGTTGGCCTCCCCTGAAGTGTTTTGTCCATACAACTATGAATGGGTCTGCTGATTCTTTCCAACTCTGAGAATACTTAAGTTTTTCATGAAATTGGATGGGATCTACGAGAAAGCTAAATATTGGATTTGGATATCTGCTCCCCACTTAATGTTTTTTGTCCGTTAATGATGAATAAGAATTTTGCTTGGTAATTAACTCCCTAACTGTCTAATAGTAAGAGTAGAGAATTTTCTTTTGATCAATAAAGCGATTATAATAAATTTTGTTGAATGCTATCCAAGGTTCATATATTCCATACTTACGTAGAAAGGAACGATAATGGTAACTATTAGTCACTAATAATTTTGTACTATGCTAAAGAAATTAAGAAGTTCGTCTGATACTATTTAGTCTCCCAAGTCAGTTGCCAAATATTGTTAAGTAAAGACATGGTTTAATTTACAAAACCAAAGTGATAAAACAAGTTACCTTCATTCAAAAAATTTATAATATTTATTATTAGAAAAAAATTCTATACCTTATAAAACGCATTATTTCCTTTTCTATTACTATAATGAAAAGAATAAAAAAAGCGTTCCGTGTTGTTCCTTATTATTCTGGTAAAGAGGTATTCTTTAAAATTTAGCTATACTATGTTTAATAATATTTTACCATTTATTTGTTCTTTTTATTTTATAATTTTGAGAAACTGGTAATTATTTTCTATTAAACAAAATACAAAAATAAGATCATTTGTTTGGCACTACACAATCATTATTTACACAGGAGTACTAATTAGATTGAGATATTCCCAATCATTTTAAATATCGACATCTGAGTAGTGAATCGAAACCACGAACTACAAGAGTCAGAGAAGGGTATAAAAATCTAGACAGAAAACATGGTTTGTTTTACTTACCGTTCAATGGTCATTTTTTAAACACGAAGTTTAATTAGGATGGGTCCCCCAATTCTAAGCCAAATTTAAACCACCACAAACACCCATACCCAAAGTGGGATATGAACCTGCAAAACTTTAAACTGAAGAGAAGAGCACTAACTGATCGGCTTTTATAATGTCCACAAATTTGCTGCTTTAAATAAAATAAAAAAGTAAAAGCCTTTCATAAAGTTATAACTTTTCTAATTTTAAATTAGTTATATATTTATGTCAAATATAATTCAAGAGATTTTGCAAAAATAGCAAATAACGATTTTAAGCAGGAAAATCAAAATTTAAAACTATAAATACAGTATTTAAAATTGTAAAAATTATATAAAATCGCAAAATAAAAAGAAAATTTTAGTTTTATATATTTTATATCAATCATATTTGAAAGCTTCAGAAAACTAAGATAGTATTTCTTTGAAATCTGCTGAACTGTCTGTATTCACATATCTATATAACATGTGCATCAAAGATAACCACAATATTTTCTTTCGTGACACATCTACGTTTTAAGAAAAAAATATCTTCACTCGCAGAAATTTTACAATGTCAAGATTCTAAAGATAATAGAAGACATAAAATGAAAATATCTACAAGGGTGCTTGTTTTCAAATTTATATTTGTTGTTAAACATTACAGTTACATGCATACATTTACATTTAAAATGGCTTTAAAATAGCAATAAAAAGAGAAACAAGGGAAAATTAAATTTAAATTTATAGATCATAATTATATCTTAAATAGTTATTTTTTAAGAGTATAAACTCGTAAAACTAATTAACATATATATATATATATATATATATATATATATATATATTATAATCTTTAATACTTTAATTCTACATATCAATTTAAAGCGAGTCAAAGCATCTATTTCCTATGGGTTACAGCTTTCAGTCTAACGTATACCTAGTTTTTAGGGGAAGCATTGCAATTTAAAAAAATAGCAATATTATTTTTAACAATATTTACTGTTTATTTAATTTCGTTCTGAGCACTGATTTACACCACGAAATGTGGTCTCACATATAAATTAGTTAAAAGTAAATCAAATGGTGCTTGAAAGGTTGGAAAAATTTTTTTTTGTCGCAAAATTATTAATCATTTAAATCAGCACTATTTTTAATAATGATTCAATATATATTCCAATGGGTATTAGGAAAATTGAAAACACATTTACTTTTATTTTCAAAAGCAATACTTAAAAACTTGGAAAAAATATATATATTGTAATTTAAAAAAAAATCAAGTTGGAATGTAGAAGAAATAGAATATTGGATGCTGTATAATTTTTCCCTACTCGAAGTAGTCACGCATTGATAACAATTTCTAAACAGCAGAAAGTAAACATGAGAGCAGAATTCCAGAATGGTGTACATCATATACTGAGTCCAAATTAATTTTTCATTGCATTTTACGTTAATTGCACAAAAATCTGGTAATCAAAATTGCAAAATAAAATAGCCTATGTTTTAAATTAAAGAGATCTACATCTGAATATTCCATTCTACACAATCATTTACAATTCAACTCCTGATAAAAATTCAGCAGACAAAATTAAAAAAAAGTACATTCTTGAAAAAAAAAATGAGGTATCACGTAAGTTTTTCCCCTAATTCGCTGTAATTTTTTTTTATAACGAGTAAGTATTTAATGTCTCAAGCAATATAATAACTAATAGTTATTACAAAAAATTAAATAGTATTGGGAATTGATACATAATTCAAACTTACTTCACTTCAAATTTAAAAGTAATTTCATTTCAAAATACAAAAAAAGCAGCTCACACACACATCATGTAATCAATATTTAAATAATATTTTTTGAATTTAGTTTGTGTAAGTATTCGCTCAAGTTTTTTATGAAATCAATAAACTAAACGTAGTTTCTGATACTTTAATGAACTTATACAAATTTTTTATTTCATTTTAGACATTCACTTATCTTACAGAAAATCCTTCCTTTCAAATTATCAATAATAATGAACACTTTATGAAAATATAGTTTTTTGCTTTATTATATATTATCTATACTTATAAAGACTATCATAAATTTTGTTTACGACTTAAAAATTCTAAAATTAAATTGAATATTTGCAGTTAATAATAGTTTTCAATTTCATTTTATATATAATATCTAGAATTATTCTTTTAATTTTTATAACTCCATCAATTCAATAATTAATTTGGTAAGAAAATTAATCTAAAGATTTATTTTGAAACACATATTTTTCTTTAAATAATAATAATAAACAAAAGAAATCCCGCCATAAAATAAGAATTTAGATGTTTAGGTTGCTAACAATTAAAATAATTGTATGTACATAAATTTAAACAATTTTACCATCATTATATAGGTAATAATCATAATCATCTATCATAAAGAAATAAATCTATGAGAAAAAAAACTGAAACATCTTTTTTTTATAAACTTTAATTTAAAAAATATTTCCGTATATCTTAGTGTACAAACAAAAAATTAAAATTATTTACCAAATTCAAAGTTTTCTTGATTTTATTCAGTTATATCCACATGTTATTTCTAAAATTTTCGCATACACATCAAACAAAAATAATTGGTACTCTAAACAAGTTTCATATAAAGATAAGCAATTATTTAAGAGTCAAAAATATTCGTTCAGAAGGATTAACAATCTCGCACTATAAAAATTTAGAAAAAAAAATGTCGTTACTATAAATTTTCCGTGAATAACAGGATTATTAACAATTAAAATGTGTGAACCAATCATTCTTCGACGAATAAAAAATTATTCTTCATTTATAACTGGATAGTTTTTGCACTTTGTTCCCAGTAATTATATCTGACATAAAAAAATCCTTTTCCCTGTTGGCTCTTTTCTGATAAAGCTATAAATTGGGTTTAAAAATAGCGATTTTGTCAACAAATTCTTCTGGATATTCTTCCCTACGTCACATTTTATTTTATTTTTCTCAGCCTAAGCAAATCTTAAAAAGTGCATTTTTTTTATAAGCAGTTCTTAAAGAATGGAAAATTTCTACAAAAAAATAATAAGAAAAATGTTTACTTTACTTAATTTTTTATTTGATTTAATTTATTTACGCATTTTTTTTATTTTTTTTGAAAAAAAATTCAGTTTTATTTTTTTTTTAATTCTAGATTCTTGCATGAAATTTATATTGCCTTTTTCTACAAAAATAAAATGCTACCTTCTGTTGGCAACGTTTTCATTGTATGAAAAATATTTTGCTTTCATTTATTATTGCATCTAATTTTATATTTCTATAGCTTTAATTCTTTGTCTGTTTGAAACAAGTTTAAGTTTCTGATTTCTGGAGAACACTGTCGACCACCTCGTACTTTTGGGCTATGATCAAGTAACATGATCGACATCAGAGCAGAAATCTCCTTCTTCACGCCACACGAGTGGAAAGACACTTCGACCAGATCTTTTTTATGTCACTGGTGAACACAACGGGTCTTCAGTTGTATCAAGTATCTAACCCATCACTTTTCGATCATGTGAGTTATGCCCTTTCCGAACAAGACATCATGGCCTCACGCCTTGACAATAAAGAAGTAACTTATGGCAATGTTTAATATTATTTTGACATGGTAAAGTAACGAGGTCGATAGCTGAGTTGGCATTCTTTTCATATTATGCAACATCTTTGGAGAAATATTGAACTTTATCCACAATGTCGGTAATGGTTTTTTCCAAATAATATATTTTTTTCTAACTCAAAATATGTTCCCTGAGAAAAGACACTTCGATTAATGGTGTTATTGACCCTGAGAACTTAAAGTCAATTGAAAATACATCAACAATGCATATCAACTTATGGTATTTTAATCAAAATACACCTCAAACAGTAGGCTCTGCTCTCTTAAGCGTAATTACATCTATTTTATTTTAATAATAATTTTAATTGCACTTGATTGCTACAATCATAATTCGGAGAACAATGGTAGGGAAATATATACGTGTAACATAGGTCATATGGTGATATGTAGTGATACAACAACTAAAGGTCAAAATAATTTGGAGATCGTATTGTACTGTTTGTTTACTTTGTTCCCCACTTCTGTTTTTTTTTTTTTTTTTTTTTTTTTTTTTTTTTTTTTTTTTTTTTTATTTTGTGAAATTTGAATTAGATTGATTTCTGGATATAAAAAGTTCTACAATAAAAATACAATATTAAATAGCACTGCAATATTTTTAGCTGAAAAGTTTAGAAACGAAGATTTTAGCATAACTATATTATCCTTTTTTATATTGATTTAATCTTAGATGAAATTTAAAAAAGAATGAACTAATATTAAAATTTGTTAAATGGTATTTATTCATTCAAACCATGCATTTTGCATATTTCGTATGGTTATGGCAGTCAATTTTTGTCAACCAAAATAATTATACTCTTTAACAATATTATAATTGATCCAGATTAAAAAACACTGATGTACACTTAAGAAAACACTATTTTAATATCCAAACTATACCAATAGTTTCTAAATCAGGTTGCAAGTCACGATTATCTTCGTTACAATAAGGTATCGAACTTACTACCCGCTGAATAGTATAACGATATCAAAAGCCTTTAATTTGTGACATTTACGAAAGTGTAGTGCTTTAAGTTCTGCCAGATTATTCAAAAATCACCACAAGGACATGAGGATGATGAGACTATAGGGAGTACACCTTACTTTAGAACAGAAAGCCCCAGGTTCGATCCCAGCCATTGTTGAACAACAGGAGACAGATATTTCACTTTTTTTCATCTGAAGACATATCTATCGGTATAGGTGTTTGGCGGTTTCCTGTTCCTCCCATGGACGCGTGAATACGGCCGAGTATCTATGAAAATCCTCTCTGAAGGCAATTATGCGATGAACGCTAAAATTTCTTTCAACAGACTTAAGCTGTTAGGCAACCCCAACGTTGTATCAAAATCCGACAGATTTCTTCGCAGTATAAAATAGCTTCTTGAAAATCAAAATATTCTAAAATTTCCTACATCATACTTTCTCTCCGATGCAATACTTAAGAGCATGTGAGTAAATTTGCTTAAAATTTGTTGGTTTTATAACGCTTATGAATATTAATTAGGAAATGCAACTATATTTTTATGAAAAACGTTTTAATATTTAAAACCTTTTTTTCAAAAATATATCCGAACTTGCCTTACGTTAACTATATAATTTATATTAAAAGTCTTTCTGCTTTTAAATATTTACAGAAGTAAACTTACCAAAGTAAACACACTTTTATTTTGTTCCCTGTCATACGTAATTTTTATAGTTTAATATAATAATCAGAAAAAAATATATAAAACTAGCCAACCGTAGTTTCGAACTGAAAACCTGTACATAACATTCGAGAAAAAATAACTGTTTGGGAAACTAACGATATTTACTATTTTCTTACATTTTTTCGCAATGTTGCTTTGTACAAGAAAATGGGATTGTAAAATCATCAAAAAACAAATCAATATTCGTAAAATCTTTGAAATTCTCTTTAGTTACAAAACAATTAAATATTGATATCGAGACTTCTTACATCAGTGTTTACTGGGTTGTTTTGGTGGTGACATATTGGGAAAAGTGTAAATATATTCGCTGCATTGAGCAAAATAAAAGCTTTTTCAAAAGAACCAAAAATAAATATTTTTTAAGGAATTATTTAAAAGAAATACAAAAAGATTAATATAATATCATGAATAATTTTTTTCCCTATCCCTAGATGTTGCACAATTTCAATAGAGGAAGCAGTATTGACTTCAGTCTTGAAAATTCCAGAGTGATTTAAATTGATAAAACTGTGCAATAAACAACTTCATAGATATTTGAAATCAACATTAAGGCTTATTTAAATTAGTAATAAAATTTCGAAATGAAACATAGCCTATATCTTAAATTAGCTATAAAAACATCCGGAAATATATTTTAGAGATTTGGAGAGAGTTTGCTTTTTTTTAACTGATACACTTAACTGTGTTGATGGGAAAAAAATATTTTTGTGCTTAAATCGTCAGCTGAAGCCAATGACATTATTCTTTTGATACAAAGTTTTAAATTTTATAATTAGAATGCAGGGTAAAATTTAGAAAAAAATAGCATTGATAAGGTAAAAATGAAAAAAATAAAGAAAAGTCAAGCTTCATGTACTCAGACAATAAAAATTTTAAAACTTTACACTAATTTTACACATGGATTAACATTTTAACACTAATACAATAAAATTTTGAATCATACAATTAATATATTTTTTAGTGACAAAGGTCGCCTATAAGGAAACTGAACATTTTCTTATCATCAAGATACGGCAGCAATGAAATTGGGAAACAATGGAGGTTTGTTTACATATATAATCTCATCTATTATTTTTCCAAGAGCGCCACTAACTAACGCTTAAAGCTTGTTGTTAAAACTAACGTCTAAAAAATATTGAACTTTACTGCATTCAAAATTCCAAAGTTCTAGAGAGGAAAATTCTGGACATCCTACTGAAAACACGTGGATAGGATTTCAAAAAAATCCGTTTTAAATTATCTGACTCTTGCACCTCCATCCCTTAAAAGCCAGACGTAACCCTGAGAATAATGCTCAGGACACGTGTGAGTAAATAAATTCAAGTGCTTTCAGATCTGTTTCACATGAAAAAAAGAAAAAATATATATGAATTACATGATAACATTCTTATCTGCTAGATTAAGTCAGGAAGGACAGCTATTTCCAGTTGTTCTTTCAAATTCCAAACTACACGTGTGTATGGGAAGGAAATACTTGAAGTCTTCCTGGTTCCTTTTTAGCGGCAGCAATCATCGAATAAGTAGAAAAAGTAAAGAAAAATGGAGTTCTAAATTCATTAATAGTCTTTGACCTTTTTCCTTAAAGGTCAGAGTTAATTAGATTAAGTAATTTCTCCCGTATCAGTAAAATCTTAAAGATAAAAAAATATGTTTTTTTATTGAAAATAGAGAAAAATTAGGATTTGTTCAAATATGTCCCTTTAAAATAACTAGTTTTCAAAAGAATGAAAATGTCTGACTTGTTTGTTTCTAATAGGTCATATAAAATTACTTTTGATAAAGAGTCTTAAAATGTTTTTTTCTTAACATTCACAAA
>JAPDSC010124512.1:79248-125404 GCA_026290005.1 Latrodectus geometricus | reverse complement strand
TATGTATGCATAGTACCAAAGATCATTGATTGATCATGAATATATAAATGTAAACATTAGAACCAAACTACTATATTATATGTTTAATAATTATTCTGTTGTTAAAAAAACAAACGTTGGTTTTCAAATAATAATTACAAAAGCCTAAAATTTTACTTATAGTGCATTAATACATCGAATATAAATTAAATTCCAAAGTTGAGTAAATTTTTCTGTAGTTATTATAGTTACCTGGAACATAGCGATATAAAAAATTAATTCTAAATGTTTTTATCTAATGGCGTCTAATTTCATTTGAGGAAAAGATGAAAATACATGTGATAATAAATATGATAATATAATGGTATTTATAAACATTATCTTAATCATTAAGCAATTCTCTAAAATATTATTTCTGTGATATAACATTCAAAACTCTGATAATTAGAATAATACGAATTTAAAGTATAAAATTTTATTTAGTCTTGCGAAGCTATAAAATTTCTGTATGTGTCTTAAATTATGAAAACTACTGCCTTAAATGTAATATTTTTATGTGTTTCATTTCGATAGAATATGAAATATGATAATAATATCATCTAATTAAATGGTATTTGTGTATATTATTTCTAGTAATTTTGTTTGAAATAAAAGTTTAAAAAAGTTTCAATGAATGAAATAAATAGCAACGAGTTTCAACTCTAAAATTTAGAGCTTAGTTTAGAGGCCCATGTGATATTCTTTAATTATTTTTACATTATATTTCCATCTTTTAGAAAGAGATAAAAAAGATGAAAAATTTTAGATTTTGAAAATGAGAACATTGTTTGACGGCGCATAATTATAACCATTTCAATGTACTGCATGAAATCCAAATAATCTAACTAAAAAGTATTCTAATTAAAAGGAATTTACGGGTTACTTTTGATAATCATGCTTTTGTCGATAAACTGATTAAATCATTCCACAAACATCCAACTGTGGCAACAGTTATTTGTTGTTTTTTGTTTTTTACGCTAATCCAATAGCAAGTACTGTTGTAGAATGGTTTGTCAAAAGAATACTGAAGAAAACTGGAGAAAATATTAAGTAAGTATTGATTAAATATATATAGACTAAAAATAATTTAAAAAATTAAGAAAATATAAAAGAAACATTACAATATATTTACATTTGAAGTAAATATTTTGGTTAATTTTTTAAAAATACAATGGGATTAAAAGTGAAATGAAATAAAAATATCACTTTTATTTTGAATGAAATAAGAATATCAAAAGAAATTATAAGAATGTCTCTGTAAAATTGAAATGAAAATCCCTCTGATGCAATCAGAAATGCCAGAAAATCAGCCAAGTTTTATTGTTTAGTAATTCATTTAAATTTTTGAGGTTATTCCTATTCGTCAAAGAAAGTGATAAATTCTCCAATTAGTACTACTTATCCAGAACATACTATCAATCATGACAACCATTCAACAATCCCTTCTTTAAACCTTTCATGCTTTGCAAAAAAATTAAATTTTGAAGTGCTTTTGCCTCCAAAGTATGTGTTACAAGAAACAATAATATTTTTTTACTTCCATTCTTCGTATTATCTCCACAAATATTGGTTCGGTGGGATTTGGGTCGACAAAATGGAACAGTACCAGAAACCTAAGTTTTACTGATAAAATCTAGGATATATCGGATTTCAGTGTTTTACAGAGTAACATATCAATATATTTATTTTAACACTTTCAAGATATTTATTTTAGATTAATTTAATATTTGTACAGCCAAAATATTTCATATATAAACAAACTATGCTTTGTCTGGAATGAAACTTAATTTCGAAACATCGCATGAAGCTATTAGTGGAATTGGTTTCTTTGTTTCTTGAAAATTATTTGTGCAAATGAAGACTAATTAGACAGGGATCTACAGGTTTAAGTGGATTCCAAACCACTAAGAATATCCAAACCAAGGTGGGATTCGAACTGTTGAGCTGAAAGCCATAATGCTAATATTTCGACTGCCATCATGGCTTGTCTGTGGGGGAATTTAATACCAGAGCTTCTGATTCTTGGTATCTCCATCTTGATTGTTATAATTCTTTCTCATGGGAAGATCCTATTCAACCAATTGCAAATCACGCCTTAATGACAAATAAATGACTGATGACGTTCTCTGTAGTTTCCTTATTTCCACATGAATTACAATAAATTAGTTGAGAAAATTATTTCAATGATTCTTTCGTCAGGGTTGGTTCATGTGTGATTCGTGAGAAGCTGTGCACGCAAAAGTTTAAGCACTTTAAGCCTTGAATAAATTAATGAAGTAAGCATATAGTGAGAATTTTTTTATTTTGGCAAAAATAAGTACGATAATTCTTTCAATCATGGAATGGAATATCTTTCAGTGCTAATTTAATCCTGAAACTTCTAATAAGGCAACACCTCTACTATTAATGCATTCTTAGGAGAAAATGTATAATTTGATACGTCTTATTGCAGAACCAAACTGGTTCCATCCGTCAGGCTCCTATCGGCCTTAGCACTTAACTTTTCAGAAGGCTTTTTTATAGGTTGCAGCCCGTAATCAAGTACCTCAATTGAAGAAATCCAAATAAACCTAAGCATATATGACTAGAAGGCTGATCTTGCCTAACCTAGTTCTGGAACAGTGTTTTTATGAGCATAAATTCAATCTTATCCAATGTTGAACAATGGATGATGGTCTAGCGCTTCTGTTTTCTGCATACATGACTGTTGGGGTGGGTGTTTTAGATTTTTCCAAGTTTCCTCCCTTTTTGATATGTAAATGCGCCCAACTTTTTATGAAAAACCCCAAAGAAAGACAATTTGCGATGTGGATATTAAAATGCCTTACAGAGACCGTTGGGCTGTCTACTGTGAAGCGTCGAAGCATATAATCCTAGAGAACTTGTGGAAACATATCCACAGTAATCAAAGGGAATTAAGAGCACATCTTCCCTATTCGATAAGGAATCAAGCTCACTCATTAACTGGATACGGTCTCACGAAAAACGTATTGACACCAGTCGATTATGATGTGAAACAAATTAGAATTGGAATTAACTATAGAGAAATAGTCTTGTGTTGTATTTGTTAGATTGTTAAAATTGTTAAAATAAAGCGTTAAAAGACAATAGGACTTTATTTTTACATGAATTAGAAATCATGCAACCAGAATTCTGATGCGATAGGTCTCACCGTTGATAAGTAGTAGAATAGTTCTCTTCTGAGCGAAAGATTCCTGGCTCTACCTCAAACCCTGTTAAATAAGAGTCTCCATATATATTGTTGCGGTAGTACAAGAAATTTTTATAGTTTTCTCCTTTGCTATACGTAATACGGCTCACTATTTGTGAAAAATTCTGCAGAAGAGAAATTGCGAGATAGATTACAAAATACCTTACTAAAGAATTAAGTCCTTAGGCTATTCATTTTAGTGTGTCGATGCTTATTTGCCTAGAGGTGTGTATATAAAAAGTAGTAGCACAACACGTATCTTCCGTGATTCAATAACAATCGTTTTCAAACCTAAATTCTTCTACACGATATTTGAGAAAACTAAAGGCAGTTAATATTTCTTCGTCATAATTAGGCTTACCAAATGTCTGAAATATTCAACCGGGACACCGGAATACTCCTTCCCCAACGCCGCGGATATTCAAAAGCATGTGCTCTTGGAAAGTTTTTAAAGTGTTTTAGATAGTAGTTTAGGTGCTATGAATCAACGGTTATTGATTAAGAAAACCAGAGGTAATAATAAATGGCAACTATATAAATATTTTATTTCCGTCACGTTATTATTTATAAGTTACTCAAGTAATAAGAAATACTTCGAATCAGGGGTAAAAATTTGTGCAATATTTAAATGCGTTATTTATCATTGGCCAGGACTCTTTTAGAAAGTATTTTTTTTATTTTAATCTCAGAGTAAAAATCTTCACAAGTTAATCTTTTACCCATAGATTCTTTCTTCAAATTTTTATCACCAATCCATGCATTGTTCATTAAAAAAAAAATTCTTTAATGGTGCTGATGCCCAGGGTAATCAGATGACATACCCAACAATTTTGATCAGATTGAGAGCTGCAAAGGGATTAACCTTGAATACATCAATCAGCCTGTGTAACAATTTTCTTCATTTGAAATATATTATCATATTCTTGGCAGTTCCCAATTTAAAACAGAATTAAGAGATAATATTTCAAAAAGGGAATGTTTTCTTCATCAGCAAAAAACAGTAAAAATGCTTTTATTCAGAAGAATCAAAGGAATGAATAAATTATGTAGAAAAAATAATTTAATAGAGAGAAGAGAAATGAATCACAGAAAAAAATCACTTAAAATTAAAATGACTTAAATCAAAATTCCTATTTCTAACATTAATGGAGAACATTATGGGGTAATAAATAGAAAAAAATAATTATGTTGAATAGGAGGAAGCCAAGAATATTGATTCTAATACAATATTTGTGTTAACTTCAAGACACGCACCATGAATCACAGCTGTTTGGAAGTGTAACAATATAAAATAATTCCATCTATCGACATCATTTGTAATTATAATTTTGATGTTTTTAAATTAGATTTGTAAGACTTTAAAATAGATAATTTTAACACATTACTATGTTGTTGTTCAATTATTTCACATTTTCCATCCATGATAACAAAGAAAGAAACATATACTAACCGTAAATTGATTTCTATGGAATTCTTAACCAAAAGGATGGCGACGCTGTCGTTTGAAGCCAGGTTAGATGGTGGTGCAGTCCTCGGTAACTCCAAAATCTAAGATGAAAAAGTAAATTAATACAAAGTCCAAAACTAATACAAGTATTGCAATTCTTTTAATGGCTAGAAAAATAAAAGCATACTTCCTTAAGACAAATATATGAGGATATAAAATCATTTTTTTATAAACTGGTTCATTTGAAGTACATAATAAAATTTCAATTTATTTCTAGAAAATTAAACTTAAAAATTACTTTAATAACACATTTGAAATATCATAAAATTGCTTTATTTATTTACTGTCTACTAATTTGAAGGACAATGAGTTATATTGTCTTAATAACACAAATTTCCATAATTGATTGTCATGACTTTCGAAAAAGCTGAAGAGGATTACGAATGAAATGAGAAATATTCAAAAAATAGGTGTTTACGATTTACTAAATCAAAAAATTATTAAACGAAATTAAAAATCAGTTTACATTGTGTATCGAATTACAATTTTATTCAATTGAAAATGTTAATTTAAAAAAAATAATTTTATCTTGTTAATTATTAAAAATTTTAAATACTATTAATTATTAAGTTATACTAGGGATATGATACAAAAAAACCTGGGATATGTCATAAGACGCACCCGGAAAAACTACCCTTATTATTATGAATTACGGCGGAATAATGAGGTTGATACCATTGATGGCACTCTCTTCTCGAAAAAACTTAAACACCCTGATTGTGTACTGCTATTGTATAGTAAAATGAAGATGCGTTAATCAATCAAAATAATAGTATTAAGCTAAATCGAGAACCAAACACATTATAACCGCAAGAGCAACATATTGATTAACCGAATTACAACGACTAAGTTCATATATTGTATATGACCCCATCTTTCATAGCAATCATTTAAGCTTATTTGAATAACAGGTGTCAACTGCGTCATTTGAAATATGACTCCAAAATGTTTCATAATGAAAAGGCATTACCAGTTTACCAACAATAGAAAATCAAAATTCGAAATGAAATATAACCTATGTTTCAATTTAACAAGAGACCAGTATCTTTATTAGTTTCCTTGCAGCCACTCTCAATTCACACTCATCATTGTCAGTCATACAAAATAACGATTTTAGTTATCTGGATTAGATGATTTCAAAAGTCGTAAGATTTGACTCTTTTTCTGGGGGGAGGGGTTCTCTTGTATTTGAAAAAATTTAATATTTATTTCATCTGGCTTCAACAGACTAGTATTTACTTCATCTGTCGCCAACGATATAACATTTATTTCATCTACCTCTAAGAGACAAGTATTTTCTTTCATCTGGCTCTAATAGACTAGTATTTACTTGATGTGGTTTGAGAAAAAGAATCATATTATAATTCAAAATCATTAAAAATACTTAAGCTGTAATCTTTTTCGTTTTGTTACACCAGCTGTCTATATTTCCTATGGATTAAAATATTATTGAAAAGGATTGGAATTTAGTGTAACGGAACATTCAAACACGTAACATGAAACATATGATTGTGTATTATTTTTTTATATTCATTCTCTTTCTTCTATTTTTAGCTTACTATATTCAATTTTCAATTATAATAAAAACCTTTGTGAATGAAAACTGGATTTGAATTTGTTTGTAAATTGCTGTCATCTCTCTGTAATAATAAGTACTAGTAAAGTAAAGTAAACATAAGAAAAATATCTGTAGCAATAAATAGCTATTAATACTTTTATATTCATAAGCACTTCCAAAAATGCGGAAATAAAATATAAAAAAGCTACACTTTATTTTTATCTCTTCAGACATTTTGTTTGGGTGGATATTTCATATTGCATAACAGCCTGAGGGTAAATAACCTTAAAAGAGAGTAAAATAAAAGAGCACAACAACATATTTTTTTGAACTTTTTACCAAAAACAATATTTTTGTTCACAAATAAGATAGTGTAGCAACACGCCGCTATAACTCTGTTAGATAAGAAGATGAGTAATGGTGACACACTCATCTTGGAGACACAAAATGGAGAAACATTTTCAAAACATCCTCATATAAATGATTGTCAAACTTATGAAATACTTTACTGTTTAAACTTATTGACATTTTTGCTCGTTTTACTTTCACACTTTTATGTATTTATTGAAGTTTGATTCAGAGAACTATACATAGATTTATTAAAAAGCTTGCTTTTAAGCTCTAAAATTACTTTTATTGCAACTTCCTAAATTGTTTTAAATGCATTTCAAAATCTACTCCATGCGTGACACATGATACATAAACGGATACGCAGTATATAACTTAGTGTAAATATTAACTTTTATAAATTTAAATTTTATTTATTTTTATAAAGTTTCAGATTTTTTCATTCCTGAAACGAGAATCCTTCCCCATTTTATTCCTTTTTTATTCCAATTAACCTAATGAGAAAATTAAAATTTAGACAATTATTCTAAATTTCTAACTGAAAATTCGGGAACTTAACAAATTTATGCCCTATCAATGTAAAGCTATTTTTTTAAATAATATCTACCACACAATTTATCTAATATAAAATTATATTCTCTAATATATAAAATTCTTTTTAAAAAAACTTTTAATTTGGGAAAAAATTTTTCATAGAAAATTGCGTCTTTTCTTATAAACAAAAGAAATTTTTACTGTTGCTCAAAAACTCATGTTTATTTATTTATTTTTGTAACATGTTTTATTTAAAATATTTTGTTTTGAAAAGTCTTAAAATGTATAATAAGGAAAAGCGTTTCATTTTATCATATAAAAAATTACAAAAAAAATATTTTATTTTCAAATATGAAAATGGAAATTGCAAGAAAATTGTGATAAAACTTAAACATAAATGATTGACAAAATCTATTAAAGAGAAAAGTAAAAAATATTTTTTCAACAAGGACATAATTAGTATCATATGGTAACCAATCATTTCAAATTTCCTTTATCAATCAGTGGTTAGCTTTAGCACATGAGTGCTAATTTAAATAGCATCTGCAATTTAAAGAAAATTTCAAGACATTACATACAACTCCATTCTAAGTGGGAGTTAAACCCACAACTTTTCAATTGAGGATCAGAGTACTGACCATTCAGCAATCAACTGGACATTTATCACAAAGTATAGTCGATATCCTCATAATACATACATTGGTATGTAAGACTCATAGAAAAGTTCATTGCAGAACAACTTTCTTTTCTCAAATTTCTGAATGTCATTTTATTTTTAATTAAATATAACTTTTTTTCTTTAACTATTCTGACTGATTAAAATTCAGAAGACCAGTTAACATGCCTCTAGAAAAGCTAGAAATAATATCTTATTTTAAATTTATTTTCACTTTAATTTCTTCATTAAAAAAATTTTCTTGAAGATAAAACATCTTGCGGAACCTGTTATCAACAGGATTATGCAAAAACTCAAATGAATAAAATTTAGGAAAGAGCGCTACAGCTTGGGGTAAAAAAAAGCATTCATGTCATGTCAGGAGAAAAGGGAATTCTTTACCTAATCCAATTGACCAAATGGTTTAGAACCGATTTCGGTTGTCAGTATCGTGGTGTCAAATAGCAAATTATAAACTTACAGTTACATTGTGATTAGACAGTAACTCTTCAGAGTGAAATATTCCAAATTTAAATACAGCTATCGTTGAACAACATAGGATAGACATACGTTCCTACACGAATGTCATTCGAGTCAATGAGTGACTGGTACTTATTGAGGTTTACTTCACTGCAACACATGAATACGGATCACCATAAGAGAAAAAGCCTTCCTCAAACGTCCTAACAGCTGAAAGCTGTCGAAAGGTTTCTTTAATCGAATGGACGTTTAAAGAACCCATTCAATAGCTTTCAATTTTATTGGGGTATCTTCTATGTTAATTTTTGAACAAGTAAGTAAATAGCATTTTATGGAAAAATAAGTTCGCAATTTGGTGAAAAAAAAATCCACAAAAAGATCGTAATTTTTACTTTATCGGAAATGTAGAATTTAGACTTACTTCTGTGTTATCTGAAAAAATAAACAAGATGTAATAGATATTTGCTCATGTGACATTTCCTCAACCGTCATTCTTTTATGCAACTCGGTTTAAAATTTGCCGATAATCGTAATCATTCTAAATATGCTACTCTACATGACTTAATTCATAAATATTTAAATGTAAATAAATTAACAATATACCATAAATGATTCATTCATCTGGGAAAAGCTACATTTTCAAACATATTAAGTATTACTAATATTACAGTAAATAATAAGTATTACTAGTACACCTATGAGAGAGATGTCAAAATAACCACAAAACTCATCAAGTGTGTACGTCGTATACCTGAAAGCATAAATAAAGTCCATTATCTAACAGATCGTAAGAGACAATAGAAGTAATAGCACCAATCGAAAATAGGGAATCAGCAAAAAATGTTCTTGAATATGCTAGTTGCACGTATGTTTATATCTGTGCAACGCTCTTTCGGGACAAATTTCGTTTGGTTTGTAGCTCAACGGTCATCTTTTATACAGGAGAGCTAGCTGGACCCAGACTTACAGTTTAAAGTGGATTCAGTACCACAACAAATAATCTTGTTCTAGGTGGGGTTCGAACAACCGAATCGTTGAACGGAGGCATTATTGGCAATTTAAAGGCGCAAACTATTTGTTTCAAAATGTATGGAATGAGTCCTTATCGTTTGTGTGTATGTCGTTCTACAAAAAGGGCATATAATCACCTTTTGTAGAGGCTGTGCAAACTTGCGGAATTTTCGATTTTTTTTCATATATGTTTCATATTTATGCGTCTAATATTTTTTAATTTATTGCCTTTTTAAAATGGAGGAATTATTTACGTTAACCATTAATGTTATTTAATAAATTAATTGTCCTTAAAATCATAATTAATATTCTTTGGGTGTCCCAGTTTTAATATAGGTATACTTTCTATATTATGTACTAAAAATAAATCCAGGAATTTTAAGTGACATTACTTATATTAAATGAATTCAATTTTTTGAATCAAATTACAGTATTAATTCATTAGTTTTAGCTAATTAATAACTAAACTTGATGATAATTTACACAATTTTATTTTTATCAGAAAACATTTTTTTTAACTTTCTGTTTATTCTTTAGTGATGAAAAATGATTCTTAACATTTGAAACGTCACGACAAATACAGAAAGTAGCTAGTATTTTGTATCTGCTGCATAGACAACTTCTGTTAGATAGTATCACAATTAATGAGATATTAACCATAATAAAATATACAATTGTGAAATCAATAAGCGAAAATGTATATCTACAAGACCCGTTTTAAGGAATTGCATTAATTAAAACCATCTACTTATGATTATATAGTCACTATGCTAAGGTAACAATAATTTTTTAAATTTTCGGCTAAAATGTGTCAAATGTGATTTTTGTACAATTATCCAAATATTTGAATTAATTAAAAAACAAAATTCGAAAAATATAAATTTTTACGATTAAACGAATTTGAGATGATATTGAAAGCAAAATTATTTGTCGACGAAATGTATAAAAATATATTTTAAAAAAGCAGTAATTGACTGTTTACTTACAGTTAGTAATGAATTCCTCCTAAGCCCTCCTCGCTTTATGAGCAAACGATATTTCTAGTTCTCTCACTTTCGAATACAACAAAAACTTCTGTCTCGTTTGACCTTCGACAATGGTTTTAAAAATGGTATATTCTTTTTTTGAATGGCTGGTTTTAAACCTTCCTCAAGCGCACCAATATCTCTTTAATTTTATTTCTTTTTTCCCGCTGAATGGACTAAAAGCTCATTACTAATTCAGAATCACGAGTACTTTGTCACTGATATTTCCTCTTGATAAAAACAAGACGATCGCCAGGAAAAATATTTACTCTTTTCTGTTCAATATAAATCATTTTAGATACTATTAGAATGTCGCCAAACAACTCTGCAACTTGAATTGATAAATAAGTAAAACAACACAAAGAATTATTTTTTCAAGCTTTTCATTCGTTGACATTTTTTTTTTTTTTTGGTATTAAAAATCTTTATGAATATGTTTGAATTTGAAGTACTCCCAACTTTCCATGAAGAGAATTGATGACGATGATAGGAACATCAACAGAACAGCGATTTTAGTACACAATCTTAATTATTTCTGAGAAAACGGCATTTAAAAAGATTCGAAGCAACTCTTCATGAATATATTTCGATTAAATCTTATATCTTGGGCAATTTGAATTAGTATTAAGTATAAAAATAATTTTAAACTTTTAGTGTCACGTAATACATACTCTGACACCGTTGAAAAATATTGTAAAGCTTCTGTGCAAATGCACAATGCCTGTGTTTTCTGAAAGAACTTTTTCAGATAATGGGTGATTTTCATGCAACGCAAAGGAGAAAACCTGGAAAATAAGAATCTTCTAGGTTTTCTCCTTTGCGTCGTATAAATATCACCCATTATCATGCTTCGCATTTTGTAAGCCTAAACCCTAAGTCCCACTCCCATTAGGCAACAATGACAAGGATCGAAGCTGTTATCTTCCACTACGAAAAGCACAGTCCTCCAATAGAGTGTGATGAGTCTAATTGTTATATTTTAACACCACATTGAGAATAGTCTAATAGCAGATAGCTGCTGTTAATCATTTGAGCATCCACAGTGAATTTCTTCCTGGGAAAAACTATCATTGTTAGTAAGCTTTATCTACCTGGGAAAAAATCCTGCATCCCTCAAGCGCAAATCCAGACAAATGTATGTAGAAAATAGAAACACAATAACTGTTCTCAGTTGATATGCCTACTTAATGCATTAAAAACACTGCTGTAGAAAAATATGCATTGGAAAAATATCCTACCTATATACTACCTTCAAATTTTTAGTACCTTTTATTTGTGAACAATATCAAAATAAAAAAATTATGGTAAGTTTTTTTAATGTCGATAGTGTTTTGCTTTTCAGGGGAAGGATAAGTTTTAATAAAATGTTACAAGCAAACAGCTCTTATAGCCTATACATAAAAACACAATAAATTTGTAAAATTAAACACAATAATCAAAACTATAAATAAAATGATAAAGAAAAACTATATTATTAACAATTTATTTCATCATCACTGGCAGTATTTGTTTGTTAATCCCTAAACAACAGCTAAAATGTTATAAATGTAACGAATGAGAGTTTTACTATATCATAGAACTAATAAATTCATTTGTTATGATACATTTGTGAGAGAGAAAATACACTCCTTGTACATTTCATTTGCTGCCAAACAAAAGTATTTGCATTTTAAAGACAGGAAGTATTTACAATCTGCTACTTTTGGCTTTAAAAAAAACTTAGTTGGTGATATATGATCAGAAATCGAGATTCACAGATCACAAAGAAAAAATGCGAAGATATATAGCTTCCAAATTGTAAGTTTTGGTAGAGAAATGAAGGAATGGCTATTTCTTATCTCGTATACTTTTGTTAAAAAGACAATTTTACAATTTTTATAGACTCCAAAACAATTATTTTTTTACAATAAAAAAAAAATATTATATTTTCAATTAGCAAAAACAAAAATTACTAAATGCAAAACCTTGTTATTAGCGAGAATAAATTTTATAACCTTATTAATTTTATAAATATACCATACCAGCTTATAATAAATCAAGATAGTAATCAAGAAAAATTATATAAATAAAGACTACCAATTTGTCTTGAATTGCTTAGGTTTATTTAAAAATATTGAAACGAGTTATTTTCTATTACAATGATCTTTGATAGTTTTCACAGCTGTGTTGCAAACAAACGAGCAATAATAATAATAATACCCAATACCAAAGAAATTCCTATCACATCTCGCTGGTATTTGATTTTTGACTATATTGACACCAAATTCTTAATTTCTGTAAGTTATTCGTTGATAATCTGAAGTAACAATGAGAATAAATTAAAACATAGTTGTTAATTACGAAATAAATATATTTGGTATAATAAATAACGCCTTATATAACAATAAATTGATTATTTTTTATATTAAAGCAGTTCGAGTTGATTTTTTAAAAAGATTTCTGAGAATCATCAAATTTCCAAGCAAAAAAATTTTTAGAGAAGGGGAGAAATAACAATATACAAGAAAATGTAATTGCTATAAAAAGAACTACACATTATTTAAAGTTTTGATCGAATATTCTTTATTTGGGCATACATTTACTGAAAATACTTGTTAAAAGAAAGAATTACAGTTTAATTATCAGACACAAACACACATTCGCGCGGAAAGATCCCATAATTTTCACAATTAAGGATATATAAATCTGTAGCTCCCAACCTTTTAACAAATAACAAAAAAAAACTTTCAAGCTAAGAAGATCCCGATAAAAAGAAACTAAAAAAAACATTTAAAATTATATAATTTAAAGATTTATAAAATTTTCGTGAAGAAAATTTCATTACCATTTTTTTAGCGTTTGTGTTGAACATTTCTAAGCCATGTCATAAGAAAAAAAATCATTAACTGATTTTTTTCAACTTGAAGAATAAAACGTTTTATTGTAGCCTTTTTATGAATTATATATTTTGATTTTTTTCTTTGTTAGTATATCCATTAATAACATAATACATGTTTAAAGTTTTAAGAACTGACTGACTTTCTTTTCCGGAAATTTCCCATGTTGGAACTGAATGACTGAAAGACTAATTTTATATTTGTATTAACTTCTTTATCTCATTGAATTAAATGTGAAGTTTTAAAAATACGAAAATACTTTTAAGATATGCTCGAAATTTTTGAATATTTAATGAGGAACGTGAACCATAAGGAAGAAACATAAGAGTAGGGAAGAAGTCGAAATATTCGTCAGATGATCTTTCTTGGAAATGTTAGGCATGATTATAAACCTGTAATTATGGAATAAAATAGACACGATGTGCATGATATTCAGAGGAATTTTTCATTAAATATCATTTTGGAAAACTTGTAAGAAAACTCATCTCCGTTTAAAGTTTGTTGTACCAAAGTAAATTTCGAAATAACACAACAAGCAAAAACATAAAATGTATTTTTTTTAATAAATAAATATGAATATGATACGAATCAAGCGGGGAGCTGAATGTTAGTCTTCAGTTCAACATCTATGGGTTGGATTCCTCCCCTTTTAGTAGTGGATGCTTGAAATAGTTCATGGTATAATTTAAAGTAAAGGGTCATAGTCCTAAAATAGTTCTCAAATGCAAGAAGAGCGATTGTAAGACGATATAGATGTCCACCATTCGAATACGATATATTTTCTTTGTTTCATCAATAAACATATTCTAACAAATATATCACAATAATTCTAACGGTGATGAAATTATGCTAATCATGGCATCTTTAATGACTAGCATAATTTCATCGCCATTTTTTTTAAATTGATAAACTAGAAATTCCTTTATGTCATTAAAAATTCCGAAATATTCCAATCTTAATATTTTTCAAATTTTTAATTAAAAAATCTCTTGCTAATTTTTAGTTCTAAATTTTTAATTAAAAATTACTTACGTAATGTACAAGGGGGGAAAAAATCACTAACCTTTCTTTTGAATGTGTTTCAGCATCCAAATATATATATCGTGTGAAGCAATTTTGCCTTCGAAAAAAAGGGATATGACTCTTCGACCAACCTTGGATAGCTTCTTTTTTCACGTCTGCCGTTTTCGGAACGAAGAACCCATAGCCACACGCGCGGTAACATTTTGAGTCGACATCTACCCTCGACCTTGAAATCGTTCTGGAAAGGTGAACCGGATGGTAACAGGTGAATAACAGCAAGAGTCAGCCGGCGGGCAAAGTAAAAAGAAAAGGCTGGAACTGTAAGTTAACGCCTGTAAATTGATATTTACTATAATTAGAACACTTCACGAGATAAACTTGGTAGCAAATATGATTAATGATTGATGGCACTATGAACCCAAATCTTTTCTTTGTTAATTGCTATTTATTTGCATATTATTTTACCGTTATATTTCCTTTATACATGTTTCCCCTTTAGTTTATTTGTAAGCTTTTCTGCAATAAAGATAAATCTACTGTTATTAATTTTATGCCATCTGATATTCTCTTAACTGAAACTTCGTTCATCCTGCAAAATAATACAAGTTCTTTAAAAAATATTGAAATTATTAAACCAATCTAAATGTAATTTCTTGTAATACATTATGCTGGTTGAATTTTTTAGTTTATGTTCTGATTCCACTTTGGGCAAATAGCTCCGTATAATAGCTTGGTTTGGTTTGCTATTCTGAGGTTATTTTCATAACACAAAATATATTTGGCATATAAATTGGTAAGTTATTGATATGTAACGGACTGCCTCTTTCGTCAGATAGATGGCGCTAAATATAGCCAATGCTTCACCATTTAAAGCTATTGTCAAATAGCAAGGTTGATACTTGAGCTCTGGCATCTTCCTCTCTACATCACGCCAGAGGAAGACAAAAATCCTTTTGGACACATTATGTGGCTCTCTCATCACAAAGAACTTCGATTGAAACATGTATCGAACCCGCTACCTTTCAATACCTCTTAATTTAGAACTGTCATCAAGCAAGATTGATACGTGAACTGGTACCTTCCGCTGTACATCATTTCAATGGAAAGACATAAGACTAGCAATGTGTGGCTCTCTTAACATGAAGATCTTCGATTAAATCTGGTATCGAACCCATTTTCTTCCTAATATCATAGGATTTTCTAATGCATAATCTTGTTAAATTTTAAATAATTTAGGAGTTGGACTCCCACTTTTGACATAGTTGCTAAAGGTGGGTCGGTTTGTTTTGCAACTTCGGGATTATTCAATTTTCAATATTAGTTCACACTCTCTATATCTTGTTCTAATTTCAACTGTTAATAAAATATTCATCTACTCAAGTTGAAACCATTTATCAAACTAGTAATAGATGACATTTGAGGTTAATACAGTTTTTTCAAATATTTATTTAATAAAATTTAAGTAATTAATTTTAGTTTTATGGAGCAAAATACACTAAATTGTAAAGTATTGCCACCTGTTACACAATTTAGTACTACAACACAATTTAATTTTATCTTTATCTTTACATTTCTTACATTCTTAAATTTATTTAATTTCCTTATCTTGTAAAAGAGTTTATTACTTCCTTTGAAAATTCAAATTTGTGGTTTTGAAATAAATTAGTGAGAGGGATGGGAAGTTTGTATGAGAGAAAGAATTTTTTTTAATTTAAAAAAAATGAAAGAAAATCATTTATAAAAATATATATACTTTCTGCAATATGGCGAAAGGAACAGTTTGTTTTGTAATGCAAAGTTGGTAGACTTTAGAGTTAATGTTTTCCTATCCAATCACGTCTAAGCATAAAAATAATCGAAGCAATATGAACTAAATAAACTAACTGGATTAACAGTATTGATCTTTGCTATACAGTCAATGCGAAATCTAATCAAAAGTAACTAGACTAAAATTTTTCTTTGGTGACCCAAGTAAGAATTGATTCAAAATATTTTATATTTTGTTTTTATGCCCAAAGAGAGTAAATGCAACAAAGAATTACAGATTGGTAAGTTATTGTGGTATGTTAAAGTGTGCTTATTTAGGAAAACAAATGGTATTACGTAGAACCATTAGTTTGTAATTTAAAATCAAGCGCTGAGTTGGCCCGTCTACATGATTTTGCAAATTGTGGCCCTCTCAACTTGGTAGTTTCCTACTAAGACAGGTATTGAACCTTCTGTATACTAAAACGACGTCTTTTCTAATCAAGCTACCATGAAACACATATTTTAAAATGAATTTTGAAACACAACTTTCCCCTTGAAGTGTGTGAGTCTACTTATGAATAACTTAACAAAACATTCAAGGGTTGACCTTTCCTCACAAACATAGTTTAAACAATAGCTTGGAATTCACGGTAAATTGAAAATTCCCATCGAGTTTTCTATCATCAGCATAAAGTAACCGAAAAAGTTAAAACGTTATTCAAGTTTGCATGACCAAAGAAACAAAAATGCGAAAATTAAAGTAAACCATAATGACGAAAAGAGAGAGAGAATTTTACGCAGTCGGCATTGAATGCTTGATGGAACATCGCTAGATGAAATTTAACTGCACATTCGTTGCTGAAATGGCAACTGAGTGGTTATCGCACAATTCTCGATTCAATTTTTAACTCGGTTGAAGTGTTTGCTCGGGTGAGTGGTTCAGCATCTTATTGTATTTGTGAATGAGTCTTTCTTGTACGTAGCTGTATTTGAATGAGCAAAAATTTACCACCAAGGGGTAAATCTAATCATGCTCTTTTTAAAAAACGCTTAACTACATAATTTAATTTATGTAAAATTAAGGCATTACTTTAGTCTATAGCAATATTATATATTCATTTAATATTATATATATACACTACTGGCCATTAAAATTGCTACACCAGGAAGAAATGCATATAACAAAATGATATTTATTGGACAAATATATTATACTAGAAATAACAAGTGATTAAATTTTCAAAACATTTGGCTGGATAGATCCTGAGAAATCAGTACCCAGAATAACCACCTCTGGCAGTAATAACAGCAGTTATACGCCTGGGCATTGAGTCAAACAGAGATTGGATTGCATGTGCAGGTACAGATGCCCATGCAGCTTCAACACGATGCCACAGTTCATCAACCGTAGTGACTGGCGTTTGGTGACGAGCCAGTCGCTCGGCAACCATTGACCAGACGTTTTCTATTGGTGAAAGATCTGGAGAACGTGCTGGTCAGGGCAACAGCCGAACATGTTCCGTATCAAGGAAGGTCCGTACAATACCAGCTACATGTGGTCGGGCATTATCCTGCTGAAACGTAGGGTTTCGCAGGGCTCGAATAAAGGGTAGAGCCACGGGTCGTAACACACCAGAAATGTAACGTGCACTGTTCAAAGCACCATCAATGAGAACAAGAGGTGACCGAGACGTGTATCCAATGGCACCCCATACCATCACGCCAGGTGATGGGCCAGTATGACGATGACGAATGCACGCTGCCAGTGCGCGTTCACCACGATGCCGCCAAACACGGATGCGACCATCATGATGCTGTACACAGAACCTGGATTCATCTGAAAAGACGACGTCTCGCCATTCGTGCGCCTAGGTTCGTCTTTGATCCCACCATTGAAGGCGCTCTTGTCTATGACGCAGCGTCAAGGGAAGCCGCAGCCATGGTCTCCGAGCTGAGAGTCCATGCTGCTGCAAACGTCGTCGAACTGTTCATGCACACACTTGTTGTCTTCCAAACGACCCCGTTTCTTGACTCACGGCTCGTGACGTGGTTGCACGATCCATTACGGCCATGCGGATAATATGCCCGTCTTCTCGGCTGCTAGAGATAGGTGGCCGTTGAGATCCCGCATGGCGTTCCGTATTACCGTCCTGAACCCATCGATTCCATATTCTGCTAACAGTCATTGGATCTCGACCGACGCGAGCAGCAATACTGCGATAAGATAAACCGCAATCCCGGTAAGCTACAATTCGACCTTTATTAAAGTCAGAAACGTGCTGGTACGCATATCTCCTTCTTACACAAGGCATCACAATAACTTTTCACCAGGCAACAACGTTCAAATGCAATTTGTGTATGAGTAACTGGCTGAACAATTTCCTCATTTAAACACAATGTAGGTGTCGCTACTGGCGCCTGCTTTGTCTGAATGCGCTGAAAAGCTAATCATTTGCGTATCACAGCAAGTAACAACAGGGAGAGCGTCAGCCTGCGAATGCAACGTCATAGCCTTTTGGTCACGTGATCGTCAAGCTTTCTGCTCTCAGAAGGTACTGACTGTATCCAGGGCAGATGCAGATCAACAAAAATGTCGTACCCCGCTCTTGGAGAGCCTTAGATACCGCTATAGAAAGGCTGGTGATAGCCGCCACAGGAAAGTAACTGGGTGACAGATATATTATCCTGCAAACGAAAAGAGCCCAAAACCAGTCAGCAAGTGCCGTTTACTCATCAATTGTATGCTGCAGTGAAGCGACAAGTGTCGCAGCTTACTGTGTCAAAACGTTTTTACAAAATTTGCCCATTTGTCCACCGTTTTGAGCGCTGCATCTTTTAAAAGTTAGCCATTGGCGCCATTATTTAGAGTGGTACAAAAAGCACAAAAACTGGTCATATCTTCAATAGAGTCGTGTCCCTTTTACGGAGAAGTCCTTTCGATGTCTCAAACGATTATTAAAGCCAGTTGATTTAGAGAGGTTGGAACACTGTTTAATACCTGCAACAAGGAAAAAGGCTGTTACGATAATCTTATATTGCCAGGTGAGACATTACGGGTGGACTGAGCTTCCCGTTTTCGGCAGAACCTCTGTAATCAGAGGTCATAATACAATAGATGATGATATGCATCTGAAGGGATGATTCTTTGACAAATACATCTGTTTCGAGGCATTATTGGAAAAGACTTCGTTTGCAGGGATAACAGTCCACGGATGCTCCAAGTTTCTGCTGTTTAAAAACTTACAGAAAATGGATGATGTCACTCAAATGAAATGGCCAGCTTGCAACCCTGATTTATATCACTTAGAAGATGTATGGCATGATTTGGGGAGAAATCTTGCGGCACGATTACATCCTCCGGTAAATAACCAATGACTGAAGAATGGATACTCTTAGCTGTTGTAGAATCTGGTACTGAGTATGGAGAAACAGTGCGAGACAACCACCTCAAGCATATCCCATACTAAGAAGCATTTGCGCGTTGTTCTTCATTTTGGACAATCGTGTGTAACGATATGAGTTCAATAGTCTTTTTATGTTTGATTCCATACTTTATACATTTTTGCACTACTATGCTTTCATCATCACTTAAGCACAAATTGCTAATTCTCATTTATGAAGTTCGTGTTTCTCAAATGTCTCGTGTAACTACGGTACAAAAACCACTGTTATTAAAGTTTTACATATCAATATACCTTGGAACATCAATTATATATTTCTCTATGAAATAGAAAATTCTTCATAGAGAAAGTTTCAAAAATATCAAAATGAAATACTTTTTAACCTTTCTCTATGTTTTCTGTCATATACACTGCTCAGTACAATTAAAGAATAAATTCAGTACAATTAAGAATTTTGCCTTTATAAAACAACGGTATAAGCAAATTTTTTTGCATAAAATGGAAGAAAAGTCACAAATGCATATTTTGAGTTTGACTTCGAAGACGACGCTTGGGCCCCTACGAGCGAGATTCAGTGTTTAACTTAACTCAGACAAAGAGGAAAAAAATTATCGACATAAAGTGTGTGTTTCGAGGAGTGCGGTGCTTCAACGAAGTCATTTAACCGAATTAGAAGCTTGGAAAGTGGTTAACCGATTAGAAAGGAGAACCAAGTAGAAATAGTAAAAGCCATTAGAGTTTCACAAAGTAAGATTTCCAGGATCTGGAACAGTTTTTTGGAGACTGGAAATGCAGGCTGAAGATCAGGTTAAGGATGTAGACGTGAAACAAAACCCAATGAAATCTGTTATTTAAAGCTAACTGCTCAAAGACACCAAAATAAGAATGTGACTTGTTTTCATCATCTTCTCTCGTCTACCGGTAACAGTTTTGTGACAAAAAATGTCCAAAACCGTCTTCACTCTGTAAACTCACCGACCAATGGTGTGCATCACGTTAACAGTAAATCATCAGCACGCTTGAAGGGAGTGGACTACAAGGCATGTGAACTAGAGGAGAAATGAATGGACAATATTTTCTCTGACGAGTCCCGTTTTCCTCTTCATCCTGATAATAGGCGTATTTTCATCTGGAGTGAACATGGCACCAAAAAACAATCCTCACGAAAATGTCACATTTGGCGGTGGAAAGGTCTATACTAGTATCACCATTGATATCTGTATCCTTCGACTGGTCGCCGATATAAAGGTGAGATCCTCAAACCTATTGTAGTTCCTTACATTACAGCAAAGATTACTTCATATAAAGGGACGACAATTATGGGCCACATCGTGTTAACGTGGTGAATGATTAACTTTGGGAGGAAGGAATCATGCAAATGGAATGACAAGCATGTTCCCCGGACATGAACCCAAAGGAGAATATTTGGGACATTCTAGGTAGACGAGTTACTGGATTTATTTGACGTTGTTGAATTATGAGTTGAATATGTCTCATATTTCAGTAAAATTCTAGTCTGACACCAATGTTTGAAAATTAATTTGAAAAACGTCTTAATTAATATTGCATGATCAACTGGCAGCATAGTCTTGATTACGCATAAGGAATCTGAAACTACTAATATCACTTTTCGTAGAGTTAACATATGTAACATAAGAGGAAAGTCTGTCTAATCTAGTGAATAGTCGAGTTTCTGTCAGATATTTGCCGCGAAATAAATTTTACTAGATTTGAAAATGGATAATTTTTCTGTCTTTATAAGATGTCAGATTTTAATTGGTAAGGATACAGATTTCGTACTAAATTACTATTTAATTCCTTGTCATAAAATGAAACCTTATTTTTTAAATTACAGAAGTATTCAGGAATTAACTATTTTTTGTTCTATGCAGTACAATGATTCAAATCTATAATTTTGAACTTCAGATTCTTTTTAAGCGTATTTAATACTTAAAACCAATTTATTATGTAAGGAGATAGAAAAAATGTAATTAATGATGATCTTTAAAAAATTTATATTGGGATGTTATCCGGTTTAGTTTGGTTTATTGCTCCAACAGTAAATTTTTGCACACAAGAGCTAATTGGACAGGGACTGATAGCTTAAAGTGGATTCTGAGTCACTACAAATATCCAAGCCCTAAGTGTATTCATACCCTTAAACAGTTACATAGAAGGCAAAAAAAGATGATTTAGCTCCCAGCTCAGCATTTGAAATTCTCTACAAAATGCAGTAAAAACAAAAACAATAAACCATTTGAATTGAATTCATGTGAAGTAAATAAACTATTTACTTAAAGAAATTCTCTCTAGAGAATTTAAATTCCAATATGAATGTAATTCTTATCCTTTTTCCACTATAAGTGAACTGTTTCCTATAATTAATAATAAAAAAATACATTTTTTAAGAAACAATGAGACAAACGGAAATCCTATAAATTTACTGTGGAAGGCACAGCATAGCATTTGAAGTAGACAAGTCACTTAAAAAAAAAAAAAAAATCTACAATGAATTAAATTTATGTGGAAGGAAAAAACATATGACAATCAAATATTTGGAGCTTATTATTGCTTAGTAAGACACCGCCTTTTAGAGCGAAGTCTAAATTCAATTTCAACCACTATTGAACAATGGGAGATAGCCATTGGATTTTGGCATGCAAACCTTTTGGGATGGATGCAAGGGAGTTTTCTGGGTTTCCTCCTTTATGCAAAACATAAGTTCGATTCATTATCAATGAAAAATCCTGCCAGAGACCTAATATTGTAGAAAGGCAATTCAATGCTCCACAGAAATTCTCAAGGTAGAACATTAAAAATGCCTTTTTTTTAGCAGCGTTAGTAATTAAGCTGTCCACTGTGGAGTGTTTAAATCATAAGCATTTGTATTTATATGGGTTGGGTCTAAAAATATGCTCTAAAGAACCTGATAAATGTACAGATAGAATTTTTAATCCTTTCTCACTATGAAATGATTAAGGCAGCTCAATATAATATAAATATGTAGAAATGTTTGATAAATTGCATTAATCAACATACGTAAAAAGACATCAAATTTTATTCCCCCCCCCCACACACATACAGGACAGTACATAATCAAATCAGCAAGTTAACTATTCAAAAACATGAAATTGTACTGATATTTCATACCTTTCAAACATTTACCCAAGGAAATATTTCCCAAAAAAATCCAAATCTAAACCTTTATTTTTTGTTAATGACAAAAAAAAAAAAAAAAAAAAAAAAAAAAAACCACTATTTACAAGTAAAAATTCTATAATTTAGAGATCAGCTTTTGTTTTTATAGTTAAAACATCTAGTAAAGAAAGTAATTTTAGATATATATACATATATGTATGTGTGAATGATCAAAAAGTCTGTACCTTCATACATAAATAAAACACACAAATACTAGTATTTCGAAATTAAATTTGTAAAAAAATAATTTTAGATTCTTTATAGGAAATATAATTTTATTATTTCCTTTGCCTATTTATACATCAAAAAATGCATAATAAATTCGCATATCTGTCTGAAATCATTTTCCAAAGATTTAATTTTCATAATGCTTCTATAAAGCAAATTGAAAATAAAAAAGTTTTATTTTGAGAATACTTTTTTTTATTTGATAAATGTATCTCATTTAAGAGAATTATTTATTTGCATAAATACATAAAAATAACATAAGATAAAGTCACACTTTTTATGCAGTTTCAACATGCTTTTTTATGGTTACTGAATTCGATTTGATATTATAGGAATTATGATTAATTTATTCTTAAAAAATGAAATACCTAATTTTAAAAAACATTTCTTATATATGCATAAAATATAAATTCTTAAGAAATAGTAAAAATAAATAATTTATTATCTATGTCATGATACAGAGTTTTCTGAGTTATCTACGTAAACAGAAAACATAGAATTATTTGTTAACAATTCTCTAACTTTCTTCTTTATTTCTGCTTTTGAAAGGGGACATTTACTCCCTGATTGTGCTTTATATTGTGCTACCACCTGAAAAAAATATTTAAAATATTATTCATCATGCATTAAAAAGCATAAATTTGCATATATAATCAAATACACAATAAAAGTAAGAAAATCATAATTTTGTATAAAATATGAAATAAACTCAATATAAAAATCATAAGAGATAAATTAGAATTAAAGGATGAGAAATTAGATACATATAGAAATTACACATTTTTATCTTCACATTGTATGAATTATAATAACTACATCTTTTTTATTATTATTATTCAACAATTTTAAAAATGACATTTCATAAATCGATTCATAATATTGTTCACAAAATAATTATAGTATTAATAATTATATTTTAAACATGAGTATAGATTTGTAAAATTTAAACAAAATACATTTAAAACAGCCATATCAAGTCTTTAATGCTTAAAGTCTAAGAAATGAACACTAAGCCTCACAAACTCTATATCAAATATAGTTATATTTGATATTGTAGTAAAATAAAACATAACTCAAATGTATTTCTGAAGAAACACAACATACCAGTACTTTTGAGTTAAAATGATAATTCTGTTCAAATTAAAAAATAGATTAATGTTATAAGATCTTTAACTTATTTAAAAACTTTCCATCATATATTTTATTTTTAAATACCACTTCCAAATTTTAAGCATGTATCAATTTGAAACCTTTTTGGTGAGCAATCAAAATGATTTTCTTGATAAAAATCAAAAGTATTGTAAATATCTTTAACAAAACATCAAAATTTCAGCATGATAGTGAAGAAATTTAAAACATGTATGTGAATGGTTTAATTTTCTAAGACTCATAAACATTTGCACTCTAAAAGCTACATTTACTTTAAATAAGCCTTTATTAATCTTGATTAACATAAATCATAGATCAAAACAAAAAAAAATTTTTTTTGATCATACGAATTAAAATATATTAAAAACAGAAATGGACTTTAAAAATTTTTATAAAAATATATAATAAATCTATTTATACCAAGATAGTGAAGATGAAATAGATATTAGGCAGAAAGGGAGAGAGACAATACTTCACAGCTTTCCTCTCTTCCTTACACTTTTTTATATACAAGCATCATATACCTTTATTGTTAACCAATCATGCCCAAACAACTAGAGAGGATGTTTTCATATATTTTCAAACTACTTTAACAAAACTAGAAATTAATACAATTTTGCTCTATAACTAACAACTAAAAACCTTACATTGCACATCCAAATCAGACAGCACAATTGAATTGTAACTATGGATATTAATTTTCTCTCATCAGTTGATTAATGAAAATTAAAAGTAATGAAATCTAACTTTGAATATAACTATTATTAATTAAAAGATATTGGTGGATTTGATTACTGAATTAAATTATTAATAGATAATTTACTTTCTAACTTGTAAAGAAATAACAGTCACATCAAATGAAATAATTATTAAATCAATAAGAATTTTTGATGAAAATATCATAACATCCAAGAATAAAATTTGTCTTAGGACCTTTATATGATTAAATCTAGTTTGCCAGCATGATGCTTAATATGGTCCATGAAATCTGCAGCTGAAAAAATTGCAATCATTTTCCTAAGATGAAGATACTGCAAAATAGTAGTACTTTAATAAGATTTATAAAAAAGTTATCCAGAATGTTATCATAAAATAAAAAATATCGATTCACAGTGGAATTAATAAAAAATTTATTCAAAGGAATCTCAAGCATGTTTATGAAACAGTCAATGAGCTGTTTATGATACAGGCTGATCATCCCTGATCCCACTATTCTACAAGTTGTTTATGGCATCTAAGAGCAGGAATAATGCTTTGGGAAGTAATATATTTATTGTACATCCTAGTGACAACAGTAACCAAAAATCCAAGCATTTCCACAACTTTAGTCATAAAATGACCTCTTTACTGCATCATAATCAAATGTGCGGAGATCTGCACATTTATCCATTTTGTTTTTGAATTTACCATGAACAATATTCCTCATCAAAGTGTTGTTTACACCATTGGCATGTTTTTTCCCTGCCATGTATACTATAGATTGCTTAATAAGTTACACCTCATTTAAATGCTCTCCAGAATAAATAACAAAACAAAAGAAATTTTTGACTGTATTAACATAATGTAAAATATTGTTTGCATAAACAGGAAACTAGAAATAAAAGAATTTTAACCTAATTATACAACATATATAATCCTATTATACTATCTTTTAAGCTAAAATCCAATAATAATAATCATAATTCCTAAAACTATTTGTTTGCAGATAAAGTATTCATTCAAATTAATGTAGCAAAAGTTACTTTTAACAGAATATACATACAATTAAAAAACTTTGAATCAATCTTCCTTGATAGTACTTACAAAAAAATACATTTTTACAATTCATTGGTTATGTTATTCATTGGATACAAATCTTACAGCCTAATTAAATAGTATTCTAATAAGTATCCAAATCAAAATTAATCAGATACTCATCTGTTACTTATAATAAAATCAATTTAATTTGATGAGTATTTGTGATGTTGCTGATTTTAGAATTAGAAATAATTTAAAGAATGATACAAGAATGAGACCTTCCTTTAAAGATTATTTGTATTATCTCAACATTTCTTAAAAATTGTATTGAAAAACATGGTAAAAACAACAGTTAATCAGAATTTAGCAATTGTTAGCTTTAATTATGCAGTAGAAATGTTAACAATATTTCTAGACTTATCACAGTTACATTAGTTTTCTTTACACTGATAAGAGTGGGATGCAAGTAATTAATCCTTACTATTCTTAAAATACAAAAAGGCTTCACTCAGAGTTGTAGTTTTGTTTTTATCATATTTACGTATTGTGGAGATATTGCATGGCTAAGAGCTCAATCTGCATTTTTTCACAATAATTTATTAATGTAATTACAGTTTCTACATGAAATTTTAGTGTGATATCCATCAACTAAAAATTTGAAATCAAATTTAATGAATTTATGCAATTCTGTTTAAAGACAGATATATTCAGTTTGTTTTACAAATTAATTAAAATAATAAAAAATCTTATAGAAAGAGAAAAAAAAAAGAATATAACATATTAACAATAGTAAAAAAAAATGGTAAGAATAAAATGTAATTAGTCAATATACTTGTTTTCTTAATTGCCTTTCAGGTAAACCTGTAGGGAAATTCTGCAATATTTTTTCACAAGCTCCACACCAATCAAATGATTCAACTGTTTGTTTTTTATCTGTAAGTAGAAAATTACTCATTATATCTACAATGATATTTTTAGAATGTTAAGTTTAAAATAATATTTGAAAAGAAAATGCTTTTAAAACAAAAGACATTTTAGAATGATGTCAAATTTTTAAAAAATGAAAAAGATAAAATTTCTCTCAAAATTATAAATTATGATTTCCTTCACAAAATTTTTTATAAAAAATATAAATCTACCATTTTAGTACACTTATTTTCAGCTTTTAGGATGACTTTTTACATTTTATATTTCTTCATAAACAATTGATTTACAAAACCGATAAGATATAACATTTCTTATAACAGAATAAAGAGGAAAAATTTAAACTGGGGTATGAATATGCAATCACCATGATAGAGGTTACAGGCCTAGTAAAGCTTTGACCTCCTTTAAAATGTTTTATCATTATTTTCTCTCAGCTGTATTTCAATTGTAATTTATAATTCCACACAATTTTAAGTCTTCTTTCAACTTTTATTCTTCATATCTGAGTTCATATCTGAAGGTTTTAAGTTGACCTTCAGATATTGACTCTTAAGGTTCTTTTCATAATATTTTCAGTATTTCAAATAAATCCAAGGTAATAAATGCACCAAACTGTGGTTTGCAGTGCCTGAGTGTATTCTTGCACTTCTACAATGTAAGTTGATGTGAACATGCAGGTTACTAATTACTAAAATAATTAGTAACCCTTGAAGCATTTTTCATTTATGTTTGGAATTTAAGTGTTTGAAATTGTTTTATTTTCAAAGCATCAAACTGAAATTTAAGTATTTGAAATTATATTTTGTTTTAAAAGTGTATCAATTAAAAAATTTGAGTCTTAGCATTAGGGTATAGGAAGTGAAAGGTATAGATAGTGATAAATTGAAATTGATTTTTTTTAACTCAGCAAGTGATGATTAAGTGATTAATTTTACTTCATGTGTCATTCATTATGTGTTATTTGAGATTAAAACTCCTGTTATATGTAATAATTTAGGTAATTTATTAAATATTGAGTAAAAGTATTTTGCATGTATTTAGGTTTGTTGTGAATTGTAAAGCTTAAATTTGAGTTTAAATAAAAATGTATGTTTAATAATATAATTCAAGTTTTTTCATAAAAATGTGTTATGTTAAAGATTTAGCTTTAATGCGCTGCTCTCTCAAGAGTAGATTGCATTTACTCCTGATATGGTGGACACCACTGAATGATTTGTTAAAATCTAAATTTTCATAAAAATGTATGTTATTTACATCATTTTGTTACATTGTGTAGTTGTCTCCTATGCTAGACAATTAATACTGATGTTTTAAAGGAGGACTTCACTGCCCGGTTAATTACAATGTATTTTATTTACTTTACTGAATTAGCTTTATTATGCAGATTTTTTCACTCTAGACTGTGAGATATTTAGCTTATATTTGTTTTATAGTATGTTTTCAACTTAATGAAATAGTTTCAAGTTACTTTTGCAATACTTCTGTAAGTAATTATAATGAAATATTCAAAATTTTGATATTTGAAAATCTAAAACAGAGCGAGATTGAAGTACTATAAATTCAAGATTGAATACAACCATTATTTTTAAAACCATATATTGTGCAAAACTGACATAATTTAGGTTGGGAGGATAACTTTTCGGCACTTGGCTAAAAAAATTGAAATTAAGCCAACCACATAACAGTTTGCAGAATTTCATTTGATATTTTTTCTTATATCTCTCTCAACACATGTTCAAACATTCATTTTTTGTTACATTTATAACAATATCTAATTCTGTATATACAATGTCTGTATATGCAATCCAATGTCCAACTTCACAACATTTACAAAAATCTTCAGTATTTTACTTTTCTATCTTCTTAAAATTTCAAAGTCACTATATAAAATAATTGTAAATTTATAAAAATCTATATAGGACAAATAGTAGAGTTATCACTCTACAAGTGAGAATTTTAAATTAAATCTCAAAATTTTATGTAGATTATTCAGAACTCAAGAATTTTACAAAACAAATTAACATTTATTTGAAACAAAAATCTTGCTGAAACATATCAGAACTTAATTTCTACAAAGCAGTTTCGTTTGTCGTTAAGATTCAGTACACAACATAGTCTAAATGAACAAAACGATAAAACAAACAATTTTTTAAAACTATTTATGATGTAAAAACTTGAAAGGTAAAATATTGATTAAAGCAAAAGAAAATAAGAATTTTTCTATACAATTTTAAAAACCAAATTTAAAGTATTTAATTTTACTAATATATATATATATATATCATACCTGGAGAGGCTTCAAGACGAGATTTTTTACTAGCTGTATTTTCAGATTCTTCAACAGAACGTTTGACTGCTCCATTAGTAGTATTTGAGGAAGAGTTATTTTGAGATGATGTGTTTGATTCATTCTAAAATTGAAGTAAAATATAAATCAATAATATAGTTGAATATTCAAAATTGTTATCAACATGTATTTTATTTCAATAAAAAATTTTAATTCAGATAAATTTTGAAAATGTATTCAAATTTTCACAACTATATGAACAAAGGTAAATCACATTTATTTAATTGATAATATTTAGAAATGCTTAAAAAATTTTGAATATTAAGACATTAATTTATGTTTCATTAACAAATTATGTATTCTTTTTATGTGCACTTTGCACTTAATATATTGTACATAATAAAATAAAGAAAAAATAGCATATGTGCCTAACAATATTTCGTATTAATATAATCAAACTCTTACTTTAGTACTTTGATCAAATATTTCCCATGTTTCAGCTATCAGTTTGGAATTCCTTATTTTCATGCTATTCTGAAGAAAATTCTAAAAATTAAATGAACAATGCATTTAATTAATATAATGTGTTAACAGTATATACAGTTTATTTTTTTCAACAAAGCATTCAAAATTTCAAAGCAGAATTTATTCATTCCCTTCCCACTACTAGTTCACACTCTATACATACACTGTTCAAATATTCAATTGTTAATAAAATACTTTTTATTCATCCACTCAAGTTCAAATATAACTTTTAAGCTTGTAGTGTTTGACATTTGATGTTTATAAAGCTTTTTTTTTTTAAATATTAGTTCAATAACTAAATTTAATTTATAATTTTTATTATTTGATCAATATAATCATTATAAATTTAATTTATTAATTTTAGTTTTATATGGAAGAATAATATATTTTTGTACAGTGGAGCCATCTGTTGGTATCAAGATTTACTATGTCTATCTTTACATTTCTTATATTCCTAAATTCAGTTATTTTTATTATCTTGTAAATGAGCTTATTACTTCCTCTGAAAATTAAACTTTGTGATTTTGAAATAAATTAGTGAGAAGAATTTTTCTAATTTAAAAAAATAAATGAAAAGTATTAAGGAAAGACTTTCTGCAATATAGTGAAATGAAAAATTTGTCTTGCAATGGAAGTTGGGAAGAGCTTCAGAATAGAATCTTCATGTTTTCAGATCAAATCTTGTAGAAGCATAAAAATTATTGAACAGATAATGCAAAATTTAAAAGTAACTAAAATAAAATAACTAATAAGTAACTAAAATAAAATCTTTCTTCTAAGAATGAATAAATTAAAATTTTATATATATATATATATATATATATATATATATATATATATATATATTTCTTGCTTTTATGATTAAAACCTATAAACAAATACAAAAGTTAGAATTTGATCTCATGGTTTTCCTTATTTTTTATTAGATAACCATAAAATATTCTGAATAATTTTTTATTAGATCTAAAGTTATCATAGCTACAATTTAAATGCTACATTTACTAAAAATTGTTAAAATGCTTATAATACAATGAAAAACAACAAGAAATGTAAGTGGCTCATAAATAAAATAAAAAAAGAGAGAAAGAAGAACATTCCACTATATGATCTGATCTATAAGTAGACACAATGCAGTAAATTTTAAATTTAAAGAATATAACTAATGAAATTGAAAATATAAAAATGATCAGATGAAGAAAATTCCTTTATACAACATTACAAATAAAAACAATAGAAATCAGCAATAAATATTGAAATAATAAAAACACATCATGAAACCTAAATCAAGAAATTAGCTCATTTCTATGATAAAACATGTCTACATTAGCAGTTTGACAACTTTTACATCATGGACTGTAATCTCAGTGACCATAATTTTTTGGTTTATCAATAACTCATGATCAAAGTGATCCAATAATTAAATCATTAATTGTTAAACCAAAAGTCAGAGTCCTAACCATTAGAACCAGCTAAGTTCAGAAACTAAGGTTTTGTTTCGTATTTGATTCTATATTGGCCAAGATAGCCTTTAATGATATGATCAATGCAAATTTGAACAATGAAGGATGCAACAATCCAGTTTTTAGAGAAAATATATTGGTATATTACAGAAATTTAATCTACATATATATATAATATACGTAGGGCAGCCAAAAATGTTTTTTGCACTACAGCTTAAATATGTTCCATCTAAGACTACTTTGATGACACTGTGTTGCAACACTTCAGACATGTAATTTCATCACGTGACATAGCTGCTTCCCTGAGGCAAGTTTAGTTTTTTTGATAATCAGTTTCAAACATGTCTTGACACCTGCAAATAGCATCCAAATTGGAAACGCATGCAGTGATTCCTTTTTTGTGGGCAAAACTGCACTGAAATTTATGGGCAGTTGCATAAAGCATAAGGTGAAAATGTAAAGTCACATCAAGCTATTATGAAATGGTGCTACTTGTTTGAGAATGGGCATCAGCTGCAACAAATTCAGAAATCGCTGCTCCATGAATGAATGCATTCTTGCAAACAAACGAATAATGATGAACGAAATCTCAACTGAACTGGATATTTCTCATGGAAATGTGCATAAAATTAGAGATCACCTTAAATTTCATAAAGTTTGTGCTTGATGGGTGTTGTTGTGTCTATTGACAGAGAAATTTAAAGGAAAGCATTTTAAAAGAGCATTTGTATTTTTGAAACATTATCAAATAGAAGGAAATGAGTTTTTGAACAAAATTGGGACTGGAGATGAAACTTGGACTCACTAATTCTCACATGAAATGAAATGCAGCTTGCTCAAGTGGAAACATTGCAGTTCCCCAACACAAACAAAGTATTGAATTGTTTCATTTGCAGGCCCTGTTTTTTGACCGATAAGGTGTGGTGCATACAGAATTCATGCTGAAGGATGAAACAATTAATGCATTTTATTGTAAAGCACTAAAACTATTGCAAAAATCACCTAAAAATCAATGGCCAAGTAAATGGTCAAAAGGCACTGTGCTCCTGTAAGACAATGCAAAACCGATTGCAGCAAACATGTGAACTTCTAAAAAAGTTCAGATAGGAAGAATGGAATCACCCTCCTTATAACACAGACCTTTCACCTTCTGACTTCCATGTGTTTGATCTCATTAAACAAGAACTTTCAATGCAACAGTACCATTCAGGTACCAAAGTGAAAGCTGCAGCACCAACAATGGTTATCGGACACTGGATGGGAGTCCTTTGCAAAAGGCATAAAAAAGCTGGTGCCATGCATCATTATGCTTAAATGGAGGTGTTTCTTTTGAAAAGTAGATTTTGAATGTAACCGAGATACTAATAAATTTGTAGTAAAATTTCTATCCTCTTTTGTTTTCTTAGCAGAACAACCAACTTTTTGACTAAACCTCGAACGTATGTATGTATATATACGTCAGTATAATATCTTTGCTACAGAATCATTACTAACATCTGTGTTTGGTAGAATCATGGAAAATATGTGTAGCCAGCATATATTCAACACCTACATAATGACCCATTATTTGGAGTAATAGTACAGTTACAGGTCTGAGTCACTCTTTATTTGCATTGACAGTCTTTTGAACATTGCTTACATTTCTACAATGTTAAGGCCTGTGTTTGTACTTTCTGTTTGAGCCCCCTATAACTCTACATTTTAATAAGACTACAAATAACTGCATAACGATAATATTGTACATGTATTTTTTTTTATACAAAAGGTGTTCAGCTGCTGCCTTGGTTAGCATGTTCACTAGTTTTCTCAGCAACAGAAAGTGTCTGGTCAATAGTTGATGAGATACTGACTCATCCCCATATGTCAATACTATGATCTTCAAATCGTGGTATTATATTGAAGCTGAACTAGTGCATGCTGTTTAACTCTATGCTTATATGTGCTGTTATTGTTGCCATTGATAACTGTTTTGACTACTGATTTTACATGATCTGTACTTCCAAATTACTTGAAAATTTAGTTATTTGTTATTGCCAGTATAATACATTTGTCCAATAACATCACTTTGTTATTTGCATTTTTTTTTTTTTTTTGTTATATATGTAAGAAAAACATTTTCTAATTTTACAAAACAAAAAATTTTTTTAAATGTAAGTACATTTAAATAAAAAAAAAATTAAATTTAACCCCTCCCCATTAATTTATTCTTAACCATGCAAATGGTGGAAGAACTCAGAATAAGAAATACCTGCTACTAACGCATCAAACAAAGCAATTGAATGTACATTACCTGGTTAATAGCAAATGAACATAATAGTAAAAAAATTTTCATGAATATTGATAGGAAACTGTATACACTGATAGGAAATATAAAAACAATGCATATACTAATAGAATACATTTCAACTGCATCAGATAGTTTAAACACAAAAAATTATGTAAAAGCACAGAAAAGAACTGCATGAAAACAGATTTGATTGTCATAATAACAGTATTGACTCTTGTATGAAATTAGCAAAAGTATCATCTTATAGAATTTAAAAGACATTTAAATAAATATTTTAACTATACACACATTAAAAAACAATTTAAATTTAATCAAAACATAAAGGAATTATTGAGATTTTCATTGTGCATGATAATGTTAATATATGAAATACTTTGAAATATATATATATGATATTACCTCAAATTTCGATTTCTTTCTGGGAATATTTGGAAATTCAATTATTTGGTTCAGTAAATTGGAAAGAGATCCAGATATCTTTTTAGTAGCAATTGTGTTCTTTATGTGCTAAAAAAAAGATTATAATAAAAAATTTGAACATAAATACAATTTTATAAAATATAATATGAAATTGGTATAATAATAAATGAAAATTGTACACATTTTCATTTATATTGTATTGCATCAGTTCAGTACAGGTCATAATAGAATAAATCTATTCATAATCCTCATTTGATAGAGCATCTTTGGAACAAGCTCTTGAAATACATTACATCAAAGCATATGTCTTCATTTATTATTTGCAATTTGGAAATAAAATTTTTTGATTTTGGTTCATTTGTAGCTCAAGATTGATTGGTTGCATTTTATGAACCAAGGTCTAAAGAATGAACAAGCTGCACCAAATATTAATTTTAGAAGAGCATATTATTTATATTTATTTAACTTTTTACAACCAAAAAGCAATATTAAAGATTATTTAAAAACATAATAAGATTTATAAAAAATTTAATAAAATTTAAATTTAACATATCCAAACACTGAAATGACATAATATAAAAATGTAGAACATAAATATGTTCAATCAAGCAAATAAAATGGGTGAATCTAATTGCTTTTAAGAAAGCAAGAAGATTTTGATCAGATGGTAAGCTTAACAAATCATTTAATAATAAAAAAAGTACTAAAAAACATAAAAATACAATGTTCAAAATCTGTACATAAAATTAAAATGTCAAAAATAAAATATGGTTCAATTACATGTTCCAGAGAATGAATTTAAATCACTCAAAAACAAGTGTTTATGTAAGAAACAAGTGTTATGTCCAAGATGAAGGTGAGATAATTTAACATCAGAATCTTCAAAAACAGTCAAATTTTTAATGGTATGATATGGTATTGTTTCCGACCTACATGTTATCAAATCAATTGTCCTTTTCTGCAGACAAGAGCTAATTAGACCAAATTCTACGACTTAAAATTGAGTTTAAGCAACTACAAGCATATATGACTAAAATAACCCTTCAACTTACAAACTGTTGAATTAAAGGATATAGAGCATACCTTTGCTTTCAAGCTCGGTTTACACCTCTTGAACATGAATTCCCCAAAATCTGGCCAAGATACTTATGGCATAAATAAAGAAAAAGATGTGCAGCAGATTTAATTGTTCAAAAGGTTTAGTTATCATATAAAAGCATAGTAATACTTTTTCATTGAATTAGGTATATTACAATACAAACAGGATTTAGTTTTCAATATGACAAATGATAGAAATTTATTTGAATTACCACAACAAATTATTAAGTTACTTATATGGATAAGAAATACTAATTTTTAATTACTTGCTAATGTAAACTAACAATAACTAATCTAGAATTGAAGATGATACAGTAAGGAGGAGAAAATTAAATCTACCTGACGTATATCTTGATAAGATGAGCTGACAATAATTTGCACAACCAACAAATGCTTTTATATATAATAAATTATAAAATTAAGAATTAAAAATAATATCATTCCCACATATTTTTATCACTTAACATTATATTCTGCAATGCGTGTTTGTGCTTCAAAAGAAATTTCTACAATGAAATTTATTATAAGTTTTTAATGCCAGATTTTGACTAAACCACAAAATCTTCTGCAGTAAACTCTAATATTGCATATTTGTTTGTAGTATTTTTTTTAATACTAGATTTTGAGATATCGGTTAAACTACAAACAATTTTTAAACCAAATTATATTATACTTCTTTATTCAAGTAATTATATTTAATCATGCAAAATTATATCATATAATTTAATCATGAGAAATATATTGCCAATGACTTTTTGAAGAACATTGCACTGATAGTAACTGACATTTAAAAAAAGAGAAAAAATCTTAGATACTCACAATAAATATACTTAAACATAAAGTTATTTTTCTTTGTTAATAATGAATTATCTTCAAGAACTTACTTTTATGACTTTCAATATAAAGATAATTGTTACAATGATTAAATTATAAAACAAACAGATAAAAACAATATAAAAATAGAATTTACATGTTCTGAATAATAGTGATATATTTAAACTTTGTGCTATTGTCTAAAGAAAGCAATTAGTATTAACAGAATTGAACAGTTAGTACTTAAAAGGTTAAATGTATCATAATTTCTCAAACTTCGATTTTGCTACAGCAAAGAAATATCATTTCAATAATCATATACGCATACAAATAATTAGCATTGCTAAAGACACTAAATTACATAATTTCTTTAATTAGTATAAATTAAAAAACTTAAAATTATTAAAAATAAAAATGTAATAAATTTATGCAAAAATAAATTTTGCAAGTAATATTTTTATGTGGGATGAAAAGACAATAAAAATACTTACTTCAATCCATTTTTCTTGTTTAATCTCCCCTTTATTTGCACTTGCCTTGGGAACATAATTCTTTCCACCATATTTTTGGTCTTCTGAAATGCATTTTGTGTGAGATTGATAATCATTTCCCCTAAAAAAATAAGAGTTCAAATTGTAATAAATAAACCATCATACAATATTATCCAAAGAAAAAGTGTGAATAGTGGAAGAGCAATTTTACTTTGAATTTTTACATAAAATATGAAAAAATTTTTCATTATAAATGACATTTGCAAGAAAAAAAACATTAAATTAAGTTTTTAAAAAGGAAACTTTTAATATCATAGAATAAATAAAATAGAATAATATCATAGAAATCTTTTAATATCATAGAATTTTAACATTAAAATCAGTTAATTTAGAGAAACTTTATATATAAAATAAAAAAATAAATACAATGTATAGAAAAAGCAAATACAATATTAATAAATAAGTATTAAAGGGTGTCTGTTTTACATAGCTGACCATCTCCCTCCTGATGACGACGTGGTCCCTATGCTCTTTCCTTAATTATACTATAATACACTGTCTTATTGATATTAAATTGTATAGTTTCTTCTTTGTTTTATTTTTATCTTTAATAGATAAAAATAAAACATATATATATTTAAATTAAGTGAGATACATTTAATATGTATCTCACTTAATTTAAATATATATATATATATATATATATATATATATATATATATATAAGTACTATAAAATTCTGAAATATATAAAAGAATAATTAATAAATGCTTTTAAATACAATAACAAACTTAATAATCAAATAAATATATTTTTTTACTTAAAAAGTAAGAATAAGATAGTAAGAAAAAAACATTATGATAAATTCTGCAACTTATCACAACTTTTATTCTGAACAATAACTTTCTATAAAGTAAAAAATTCAGAAACAAATGAAAAGTCTTAAAAAGGAACTAGTAACTATTAACTTACACCAAACAAGCAAAACAAATAAAATACATATGAAATAATTTAAGGCGATTGAAAAGTGCTACAAAATAACAAGTTTAAACATAAGACGAAAATAAGATTATTAAAAAAAATTTTCGATAAAATGTTGATGTACAAACTTAAATTAATAGCAGATTAATAAATTATTCGTACAAAACTAAAAATTAATATATTAAATTTGATAAAAAAAAATAAACTAATATCTTTAATATAACATGATGAAAAGAAAATTCAGGTTATAAGTTAGAATTTTATATAAAATTATAATGCAAAAATATAAATTTAACAATGAATATAAAGATTTCTATAAGATAAAATTGATAGATTAAACTGATAGAAAATAGTAAATTAATGAATTTAAGTACAAGATAAATTTTAAAACATCAAATGAAATTTAAACATAAACTGAACTAATTTAAACACATAAAAGTTAGATAATATATAAAAGGCAGTATTTTCCGATTTTAAAATTATGGGGCACAGAATTAAAGGGTGTTTTCTGACATAAAATTGGAGCCTAAGATTATATAAATTAAATTGTGTCTTATAACTTTTCAAAAAGGCTAATTTTCTATAGGGAAGATTGATGATAAAATTCAATCAAGATTATTTGCAAATATGTCTTAAGGAAAGCCATTCCACAATAATTTTTGAACGACAAATTATATTTATTAAAAAATAGCTTATAAAAAACTAAACAAAAATTTCTGTCAAAATTGAATCATGCTTTAATGGATATGACAATTATTCAGTTTTAGCAGTGGCAATTTTCCAACATCGAATAGAATAACAAAATCAATTAATTAGCAGCATTAATTTCATAAAATTAACTTTTTAAATAAAATATGTTGCCGTAAAAAAAATTTAAAGTCTGAACAAAATTTTATAACTTGATAAAAGAATATAATTTTTTTTAAAAGCTACTCAATAGCTAAAGTTAAGTGTTATAATTGTTTTTTTTTATTTATTAATCATATTATTTAATACAATGGAGGAAAAATTTAAAAATTATTTTATAAAATTTAATACTTTATATATAATTATAAGAAATATTTTTAAAATTATGAAAATTTTAAAACCAGAAATTTTTATCAATAGGAAAAAGAACCCATACAATTAACATAACATAATTATTTAAAAAATCTATAGAATTTATTCAAATTAATGAACTATTAAATGAATCTTTTATATAGACTAAAGAAATGAATTTATAATTTAAAATCCAAATATAATATTTAAAAATTTTCTTAAGACTATACACTTAAATGTAATTACTATGTAACAAATGATAAATGTTTTTATCTATTTCAACATTTGTCTTAAATATTTATAAAAAACATTTAGAGTTTAAATTGCACTTAATATATGAACATTTTAATATGTGAGCAGAATATGCTACTTATGTGAATTTGTATAACATATATTCATATGTGAATTTGTATATGTATATTCATATGTTATTTAATATATGTGAACATCATTAGAATATTCTAAATTAATAATAATAATAAATGGCAAATAAAATTTCTAATAAAATTATAAATATTTCAGTTAAATAAAAATAATACCAAAATTCTTTTCCACAGTCAATGCAAGATAAATACTGACAATTTCGGCAATTGAAACTATAATGTTTTTCAACCTGATTTTTCTTTAGTGCTTGCCCACACTCAGAACATGTAAAAACAACCATCACCTAAACAAAAATAAACTTATCATTAGTAGTGAGGGAAAATGAAAACCAGTAAAAACTAATGTAAAACAAAAATATTAACCATATTAACCTTCACTCAATAATAATTTATTTAGGTTTAACCAATATTGATTCTTATTTTATAAAGGTTGTGTTATTTGTGAATATAAAGTTACTTTAAATAAAGCTGAATGTTTATTATATTTTTCTTTTAATTTCAATTCATCTAATGTAAACATTATACTTTAGAAAATATAAAAATAAGATTAAGATAATCTCATGCATTCCAAGTATATTATCAAACATCACCTTACGAATGCATAGATACACTTCATAATTCTAATCAGGTTTAATTTTAAGTAAAATAAATTGATATTTGAACATTTATTTCCCCTCAAACAATAATTCTTTTCACCTTAGCTTATACTTAAGTGTGCCCCCTTCATTCTAGCTGTTATTTTATGCATTTTATTTGGTTTATTAAGTTTGCTTATATTGTCTTCATTGCAATTTCAGGTTAGACTATACATTAGAATGCCCCTTTGATTCTCGCCAAGTTGTGATCGTGATTGACCACCAAGCTGGGAAAGCTGAATCGTGTTTTGATTGGTTTAGATCCAGTCCATTTAAAAATGCAATGTGCAATTAATGCATGTTGCATTGAATTTTCAATGCACATTGCGTTATTTTTGAATGTGTAATGAACATTGGTTTATTATTTTTAGAATTTTGAATGTTTATTGGAATTTGAAGAATCTTATAAAATGGCTTCAGTAAGAAAAATAAATCTTAAGTTTCTGTATGATTTGAGTAACAATGGAAAAAAAAAACAGAGATTGACTGGTGAATGAATGAAGGTTAAATTAGTAATTGGTATAAATGCTTAGTTTGTGCATAAGATATGTCTCAGGTCGAGCCTAAAGATTGATCAGACGACTATAAATGGAATTGTCGTGTGAAAGATTCAAATGCTTACCACATTTAACAATCCATTAGAAAGGGATTGTAGTTTGAGGAGAGCCATTTGAGTATGATTGATGTTTTAATTTTTATGCGGATTTGGATATATGAAGCTAATAGCGAAATGATTAAAACAGAACTCAATAATGATAAAACTATAGTTGATTAGAAGAATTTTGGCAGGGATGTCTGTGTGGACATATGTTTGCGAAAGCATGGAATGATTGGGGGGCCTGGAATAATTGCAGAAATTGATGAAGGTAAATTTGGTAAAAGAAAATACAATAGGGGTTAACGGGTTGAAGGAAAGTGGGTGTTTGGTGGGATTGAAAGAGAGAGTAGAAGGTGTTTTTTCCAAGTTGTTCCATATCATATGAAAGAAACATTGTTGAATGTAATTCAAAAAAATATCTTACCAGGAACAACAATTATCTCCGACTGCTGGAAGTCGTCGACTATCTTTAGGTTATCAGCTAAGTACACCTCTCTGTAAACCACTCTGAGACTTTTAAAAATTAGGAAACCAGGGCACATACTAACAAAATTGAAGGTATGTGGTCAGTAATTATTAGGAATTTCAGAAAAAAATGTCATCGCCAATCCGGCTTAACAGACGAAATTTTTCATTCAAATTTTACTGAATTTATGTGGCGATGGATGCATACATCAGATTCTTTGCAAGATAAATTTAAAGAATATTTAACTACTGTTAAAGAATTTTGTGTACTTGAAAGTGGGGATAATGAAGCTAAATAAAGTAAGTCAATTTTTTTCTTTCCTATTTCTTTTTGGCGTCAAAAAAATCACCAACTTCGCCAAGGGGCACCCTAATGTATAGTTTTACCCAATTTCAGTATGTTTTGTTCGACATACCTGTTTGCACGGTGTTCAGCGCAAACAAGAATGGCGCCAACCAAAAATCGCCGAGGGGGCACCCTTAAATATAGATTTTTCTTTTTAGCAACTTATAAATTTACAGTAAAATAAAAAATGCCAACTATGTCAGTTTAATCATATCAAAATGTTAATTAAGCAACAGCTAATTGTTGTGTTTGCATTCCAGTTATGTATACATAGTCCAGTAATACTGTGTTAAACGATATAGCAATTCATAATAAAAAAAAATTTGTACAAATAAAAATGTTACAAAATACATTTACAGAACTTAAAAAATAGGACATAATTTCATAATTTGACTGATAAAAAATCTCGATTTTTTTATCAGTCATTTCTAACAGCGCGAAAAAAAAAAAATTCTTATCAATTATTTAAGTTACGCACCGGCAAGAATTTTAACTGGATTAAATATTACTTTCATTAAAATTACTTAAACTACCTTTATAATAAAACAATCTGAATTAACTAGTAATGACGATTTCAATAAAAAAAATAAATATTTAAACACGTGTATTAAAATGATTTGTTAATGTGAATTTAAAATATTAGCCAAATTCCAGACACATGACTTTATAATAAATATAACAACAAATAAAAGATAGACTTACTAATTTAAAAATGTACTGCTTATTATAATAAGAAAAATGTTTAAATTTATTTATTTATATTAAATTGTAAAAGCAAACCAAATGGCGATAAAGCAAAAACGCAGAAAACAAATATTTAACTTTTACACAGTGTACACTAGAGATGGCCGTAATTTAACGTAACAGTTATTTCATAACAGTTATCTGTTTGTAAACGTTATTAGAATAACCAGTTATTCTTAAAATAGCGTTATTTAATAACAGAACTTGAAATGACTCCGAACTGACATGAGGTGTCACACAATTTGGCGATTTATCGCCTTAGTTGGCTGAATAATTTTAAGCTAAAATTATTATCTACTGGAACACAGCACGTTGTCTGGAACAGTTATGCGATAACGAAATGTTGCAGGGAAATTGTTCGTTATTCGAGGAACGGTATGTTATGCAGGAACGAAAGGGTATTTGACAACTGCTCGTTCTCGTTATTGAAGAACGGTCTGTTATACAATAACGTTTCGTTATTATATAACAGTCGTTATTTTAAGAACGCCTGTTATATAATAACGAAATGTTATTTCATAACAGTTGATTCTCGTTATTTTAAGAACATTATGTTGTTAGACAACATTTCGTTACTTTGAAAGCAATATTTCATCTGTTGATTTAAGAAAGGAAAAACTAGTTTCTTTCTTATTTTTTTAGATTTTTCGTATCTTCTGTTCTTACTACGCTTGCAATAAATTCGGAACGGGGAAAATAAAAGATTTTATTTTTAGGCGAGATAATTATCCCTTCTGATTTCAATTAAAAATTAATTTATTTATTAATTATTAATTAATTAATTTTTAAAATTTCTTTGAAGGAAATATTTTTCATAAATAAAAATATTTTGTTTGGAAAATGTAATTTAGTTGGAAATAATATTGAATTAAAAAAAATTCAGTTTGATTATAATTCTAGAAATTTTAAAATGAAAGATATTCATTATTTGATTTCGTTAACATTAAAAATTATTTTTGTGAAAGAAATTTCCAGTCGAAATGAATTATTATTTTTAAAAATAATCTGGAAAAAAACTGAATATAAGAAAACTTTTCAGTTTCTTTAAAACTATTTCCCAATAGTTATAGAAATTTTAAAAGTATAAATATAATGTTACTCATAATAAAATTCCATAAACATTAAAAATTTCAATTTCATTATAACTAGAAATTTTAAAAGTTAAATAAATATTCATCATAAGATTTAATAATAAAAATTATTTTTGTGTATATAAAACTCTGACTAAATGAATTAGTTATTTATTTAAAAAAAATTCGAATATTTAATAAATATTTCAAGTTTATTAATATTAACATTGAAATATTGACTTAATATAAATATAATATTAAATATGTATAAGAAATATATAAACATTTAAAATATTTTTCTGTTTTCTATTATTTTCCATTATTTTTACTGTATCATTTTTAAAGTTTATTTATTTAATTTTTTTTCATTTATTACATTTTTTATATTTTATCTTGTTTCAAATTTATTCTGTGCTAGTCATTATCATCATAATTTAAAATAATTATGAATCGCAGCCGGAGCCCACTTTGGTTTCACTTCACGGAAGTAAATAGCTTTTTGAAAATAGCTAAATGTAATATTTGTGGTTGTAAATTATCCTACAAATCAACAATAACGAATTTAAAAAAGCATTTGGAAAAAAAACATGTTTCTGTTGATTTATCAGTCTTGGATGGTGGACGTGCGACTCAAATGTCTGCCGAACAATCTGTAAATAATGCAACTGGGTCTGGCGATGCTTTGAGTTCTGCTTCCACGAAAGCATCTGAGAATTCTGTTACATTAAGCACCGTTGCTCCTTTTCAAAATTGTTCTAAAAGTCAAGCTTCAATAAGTGAATATATTCCTAAGAAGATATCTTCTGCGCAAAAATGTAAAATAGATAAAAAATTATTAAAATTGTTCATAAAGGACTTTCAACCCTTTTCGATAGTTGAAGATGAAGGTTTTAAGGAGTTTATTAATGAGCTTAATCCAAGCTACAACCTACCAAGTAGAAAAGTTATTTCTAAAAATTTAATTCCAGCAGCCTATGAGCAATGTATGCTTATTGTTAAAGAAAAATTTCTGAAAGTAAGCAGTGTTTGCTTAACAATGGGCAGCTGGACTGCAAAGACTAATAACAGTTTCATAGCTGTTACTGCCCATTTTATTGATGAAGATTTTATTCTAAAATCTCTTCTACTTGGATGTAGTGAAATTTCAGAAACTCATACAAGTAAGAACATTTCAGTCTTAATTAAAGATATGACAGACAAATTTAATTTGTCAGAAAAAGTACTGATGTGTATCACTGATAATGCTGCTAATATGAAGTGTGCAGTAACAGAATTGGGCTGGAAGCACTTTTCTTGCGCTGCACACACTTTAAATTTAATAGTAAAAGATTCTTTAAAAAATATTTCTGAACTGCAAGAAAAAGTAAAAACAATCGTCACATTTTTTAAAAATTATTATCTAATGTGATTTATTAATATTTTTATTTAATAGGAACTACTAATTTTTGTTTAATGTAAAATATTTATTTTTATTGCATATAAATATTTTTAAATGAATTAAAATATAAAGTTTTGGTGATATCTTTTCATGTTTTTGTAATTTTTCCTTTACAAATATTAATCCTTCTAAGCTTGACAATTTTTATGTATTGAAATTTATGGTAAAAATTAAAGCCAGATGTTTATTGAATATAATTATTTAAATATTAGTTGTATTATTGAAATATTTTCAAATTTTATCATGATGGCATAAAAAGTAGGAACATAATCAAAGCTGAGTTTTACATATTCTATACTAAAAAAATTAGGAAATTTACTACATAAATCTTGTGTTATCATAAGTAATATTTAAGTATTCTTGGTAATTTTATGATAATGAGTTTACACTGTTGTAGGAATTTTTTTAATTAAAGTTAAACACATATTATTTCATTTAGGAAATTACCTATCAATTAAACAAGAAATCAGTGTAAATCAAAAAAATCCAGTTTAAAATCATAATATATTATTAAAAAGAAACGACCACAAGATATTTCCCAAAATATAACCAATACAAATATTTTTAAGTTTCTAGTTATAATATTTGTAGTTAACATCTTCATAAGTATAAATTATAAAGAAAATAACTACAAGGAAAAAATAAAATCATGATTTAATTTAAATAAGTAATAAAAAAAAATACTTAATAAATAAATAATAAAAATTTAAATTTTGTTATATTATAAAGATAAGGAAACTCATTAATACTGATATTTCATTCTTTTAATATTTAAATTAATAATGATTCGCACATTCACCTTTTTTAAATCCTATTAATTAAATTTGTATATAAATAAATATAGTAACATGTTCAATAACAGAAACGTATAACGAAGTGTTAAGTGACAAAAATTTATTATTTTAATAACGACCTGTTGAATAATAACAAAATTTAACATGATGACACATGTTTATTATTACATGATAACCATATTTTCAATGAGGTTTTTGTGATAAAGAAATGTTATTTTACACCATTTTGCTATTTTGAAAATAATGTTACAGGAAGAAACATCATGTTTCACTTCTCGTTTTGAGATTCTTCCCATCCGCTATAATCTTGTCTCGGGGCACTGCTCCCCCAAATTCAGAGAAGGGGAAACAATGGGAGTGGGAAATTTGTTCTCAGAAAAAGACGTTTCGGGTTTCTCTAAAGAAAGGAATTGACGGTTTGAAGGAGGAGAAATAGGAAAGAAGTAAAGAGTTTGGTTTCTAAAATGATTGATTAGTCGGAAATAATGGAATATTAAAATAATCCGCTAATAATAGTCAGAATTAAATTATAATTACGGAATTTATTTCTGCATTTTTTGCCATCTAATTCTATAATTTTCCATCGGAAAATTAAAATAATATAAAATACATTGTTTTAAAAGGTAAAATTTTAAATTAGGGTACATTTTTCAACTATGTAAAAAATAAATTAATTAAAAATTTTTTATTTAATGTGAACTTCTTTTTTAAATTACATGTAAAAATATATTTAAATTTAATTTAAATATACATATGTATATATATATATTATTAACATAAAAAAGCGGTTTATTAATCTTTGGCAAATATTTTTTTAGATTATTAAACCAAATGGAAACAAATTTTTATTTAAGTAATTTTATATTAACAATAATGTAAAACTTACATTAATATTATATTTGTAAATTGTCAAAATTTAACTTAGTTGAAGTAGTTTTCTTAAAAATGTATTAATTTGTAAATATAATCATTAAGCTTCAGATTAAATTACTCAGTAATAATTATTTTAAAGTGAAAGTATTAACATAAAAAACGAATAAAACAGTTTATTTAAAACAATTTCTTATGAAAGTAATTTTCTAATGAGTAGCAAAAAATATAATATAGGTAAGACGCAGTCAAATCAATAGCAATACATTTATAAAATTATAAAGTTTTCTTAAAAAACAAACTACTCTTTAAAGTGCAAATTAATTACTTTATAAATTTTTCTTGCAACATTTCACTTTCTAGTTATTAATTTGCCCTTCACAAAATTTGTTTTATTTATTTTTTTTCAACACTTGATTGAATATGAAATTTACTTAAAATTCGTGTACAGTAGATAAACAATATAAGCGATTTGCTCTGCTAAGAAAAATCCTTAAAGTAGTTAAAAATACAACATTTTGGGGGAAATGCTTACAAAATCAAGGCTAAAACGTGATACTATATGTGATTCTAAGAAATGCTATTCTCCAGAATAAAATTTCTGCGATTTTCATAGAAAGGCACAATAAGAAGTTGGTTTGATAGGCTAACTAACAATGTACACAGTTTTTTGTAACACAGTTTAAAAATCAAGTATTTTCCAACTAAAAATCCAATATCTGTTGGCTCCCAAATACTTTTTAACACACCTCAATATCGCCAATAACAGCTCAACAAC
>JAPDSC010124512.1:0-79238 GCA_026290005.1 Latrodectus geometricus | reverse complement strand
GTTCGTTATTAATCGCCAAAGAACATTTTTTTAAACCAATGAAAAATGTAGTCTTCCGCTATTTATAAGCCAATCAATAATCGCCAATTTCCATCGTTATTTTATAACAGTTATTCGTAACTGTTATCAGCGCAAAATATAACAGTTATAACAGATTATTGAAAAATAACTGTTTGGCACATCCCTAGTGTACACAACAGGCTAGTTGCCATTTCTAGCAATAACAATTTATTTTCCATAAATTAAAATAAAAATCAAAAAAGGCGAACTTAAAATTATTGGTAAATATCTTATTAAAATTCGAAATCTATGACTTTAATTATAATTTTTCAGTAAAATGCAAAGTTTTTTTCCATCTTAGTTTTTTAAAAATGAATTCCTTTATGCTCTACATATATGAGAATGGCAACAAAATGATTGGAAGGTCGACCTCAAGCAGGCAAACAAATATGGCGCTGAGTTTTGGAGCTCAGTTTAGATTTCTAAAATCATGGGAATTCTAGTTACTTGGTAAATCTGACAATTGTATAAAATTTGAGAATATTTTGAACGAGGTTTGTAAAACTTTTTGTTATTTTAAAAGTTTTTCAATGATGATTTGGTTTTAAAGGAAATTTAAATATTATTTTTAACGTGCGTGAAATTATCTATTAATAGGCCATATGTTATACGTATATAGTTATTAATTTTGCTCGTGACTTTAAGTGTACCATCTTATTTTGTTTATTATTACCTGCTAACTTGCGGTTTATAAGCTCTATCCCATCGTACTGTGACGTGATCGTGGCAGTTTTCTGTATACATAATTCTCGAATGTAATTTTACTTTAAATCAAAGTATCTACATGGTGTATGTTAAAAGAAATTCAGTGAAAATCTAATTTTTGCAGTAGAAAATATTCAAGTAAGTTATTAACGAAGTAAGTTTCTTTTAAAGTTATGGATTTCTAACCTGGACATATATATAAGTAAAACTAGAATTAATATCGTAAACACATTTCTGTGTAATTTTAATTATATTAACTTCCTGCACCATTTCCGTTTGATGATAAATTATTTACCTGTCTGTTCTCGGTTTATTATATCAGCGTCTATATAATAATTCTAGTAATTATTTACTGAATTTTATGTACAAAAAGGATTAATTTACTGCTAAATTTTTGTCAATTTTTACTATATTTAAATCAAATTCTTAATTCATGTTAATAGATTAATCAATTTGCTACTTATTAAATTACTTAATTTTTGGAATGTTAAACAAGTTTGTTCTATAATTTTTAAGCTCAATATTTTGTTTAATGTGAAAATATTTTTGTTTTGAAAATAATAACATATTTAAGGCATTTTAACTCCATATGTTGATGCATTTTTCTTGTTAATTTTTGGCAGTTCATAAATTTATCAATAGTGTGAAGCTTATTTTTTTATGCAATTTAAAATATTGTTAATGAAAATTCCGCTTTTCTTGTATATAAAAATTTTTAAGCTTTTAACATAAAAGTGTATAAAGTTTATATGATCTCATTTTTTAAAAAATCATTATCACAATTTGTTCTAGCAAATCTTTTCAGGAATGTAGCTTCTAATTCTTTATTTTAGGAAATTTAGTAAAAATATAAACTATTTTTAATCCATCTTTTTTAATATACCTGTACAAATGCTATTTTAAAAAAAATTTTGTCAATTTTTCTAATATTTGTTCTATATCATTATAATAATTAAGCTATTGTTGTTAATTGGAAAATGACTCTAAAATTGTTGTGCACAAAAAAAATTGATAAAAATGTTTTACTTTGGTTCTAAAATGATTGAAAATTTAGAGTATCCATGTGCATAATTATTTCCATTTCAAATCATGGTAAAATGTTGACATCCATTGCAATATAATTGGAAACTCCCCTGAGACAGTAGTTCTTTTGTGTAAAAAATTATCATGGTAATAACCAAACCAAAGTTTGAAAAAGTAATTTTATACGCCAAATAAAATTTTTAATATCTTGACATTCTGGTTTTTCTGAAAATTATGATTATTTTCAGCCATTATTTAAAGATTTAAAATATGAATATATGTAGAACATGCTTTCTAAGAAAATTACTTGAAATCTTCAAAATGATAGTGAATTCTAATTAATTAGCTTAATATTTATTATAACTTTTTTATTCATTCAGAAATACTGATTTTCACTTTTTTATTTATTAATTGTTTATTAACTCTGGTTAATAAAAAATGAACATTTAACTATCAACTTTTTATATTTAGGATATTGAATGAGATATTAAAGTCTTTATTTTGATGTCTGTGAATAAAATGTAAACATTGGACCATTATGAGGAAAGGTATAATTATACATTATTATTTATCACAACATTGTAACATGATTAATTTGTTTAATTTATATTGCATGTAAGGTATCTATACTCAATATTTGATGTTTATCATAAATATTTTTTTTTTAATATCTATTTTGATGCCAATTTTTTTCAAATATCAAAACTGCTTGATTAATTAAAATTTTACTAACATGCTTATTTTAATGTGCTAAATTCATTATAATTTTTAGGTGTGAAATGAAATTAAAAAATATTAATACTTTAGGATTATTTGTGAAATGCATGATTATAAAGGATACTTGTCTGATTTTGAATGATTAAACAAAGTTATTTATACTACATTGATTATGCTAATCATAATATTCTAACGATTTAAAATTTCTGTAACATGGAGATGAAAGTTTAAAGAATAAATAAACCTGAAGATTGGTTTGTATAATGTGACACAGAATAAATTTTTATTTCAAATATGAAATGGTTAATATAAAATTTCTATTATAATTTGAATATTTATTTGTATTTAAATCCATTATTGTTTATAGTCTGGTCTGTATACATTTCATTTATTGAGCTTTATTTGCCTTTAAATTTTATTTCTGCCTTACCCTCAGTACTTAAATTTTATTATTATTTAAATGGTATAATGCATTGAAGGTAAAAAATTAAAAGAAATCCTTTTAGAAAAATTGTTTAAAAAAGAGAATTTTAAAAAGAAAAGATACCAGAGTTTGTTTTTTAATTGTTATTTTTAAAATGTTATATTTCCTAATAAAATAAATTTTTTATATTGGTGTATATTTAACAATTTTTTTAAATTAAGTTATCAATTATTTATAATATTCTAACATAAATGTTTACCCGTTAGGGTATCTTTTTCTTATTTGTTATATTTTTGCAATTGTATTTGTTGATTTTTCAAATTCAGCAATGGCCAATAACTTGCGATATTGGCTATTATATGCAAAATATTAATTGTGTAACTGTTTCATGCTTCATCAGATTAAAGTATTTTTCATGTATTGTTTACTTCTGGAAATATTTTATGTTAATCAAATGAATCGTTTTCTTTTAAAAATAAAAAATATTTTGTTTTAGAGGAACACAAAATATGCCCATCGATCTTGCATGTAAAAAAATGGGTTTTTGTATTTTAAGATAAAAGCTCGCTGCATTCTAAGAAAAAGATGTCAAGTTCAATGTCAGAGGCGAATCTTGAAAAGAAATTTCAAGCTGCAACCAACACGCAAGACAGCATTCAAACTTTATCACTGTGGCTTCTGCATCATAAGGCACACCACCAAAAAATTGTTAGCTCATGGATGAAAACATTGCAAAAAGGTAAGTATCTAAGTTTTTTTCTCTAAAATAATTAATTGATTTATTTGTCTAAGTTTTTTATAATGATGTATTTTAATTACAGCTAAAATAAGTCATAGGCTGACATTATTTTACTTGGCAAATGATGTTGTGCAAAACAGCAAGCGTAAGAATTTCATACAATTTGTTAATTCATTTGCTGAAGTTTTAAAAGAAGCTACACTGTTAGTTAGGTAAGTGCAAATTTTATATGAAGTAATATTTTATTCATTCATTAAATGTTTTCATATGTTGTGGTGTTTAATCTAAGTATGTTTATGAGAAATATATATATATATGTGTGTGTGTGTATATATATATATATATAATATATATATATATATATATATATATATATATATAAGATTATTATAAAATGTAAGTATTTGGCGTGCAAAAGTAACAATCAAAAAGAAACGGGATACCTAAAAATGCTCACTACAATATTCAGAGAGTAATACATAATGATTTAACAACAGATTTTAAAATAAATTAATTGAGAAAACTTATGTTTTCACCCTTAATATTGACTTGCAATCCTAACATCACAATTCAGCTGAAAAAAAATGATAGAGTAAATTAGTAACCCTATTAAGTTAAATAGATTGTGTGACGTCTTTAAAAAGTATGTCATCAAAAAAAATAAAAAAGGAAAAATTATTTAAATTTTATAGAAAGTTGCAATAGAGAGAATTACTGCAAAAGAGAGATAGATCGCTAGCATTAAGATAAATAAAAATAAATTTAAAATTAATGAGAAAAGTTTTTTTTATTTATTTAAAATGAATTTGGGATTTTGCTGAAAATTGAAATATTAATTATATGTGTTATTAGATAGATTTGGGGTATTATATTTTCCTATATATACTTAAAATCTGGCATTTGTAATATTTGTGACTACTACCATAACAATATGAAAGATTTGTATAAGAACTCATTTTTGTAATAAGTAATGAGGTTTAAAATTAGTAAATAATATTTCATTTTACCTATTAATTTTTTAAAATGCATTAAATTTTTTAATATTGGAATCTAAAATTTACCAAATATGTTTATTTTTAGAGATGACAGTATTCGACCATCTATTCAAAGAGTTTTTAGTATTTGGGAGCAGAGAAATGTGTACAGTACAGACTTTGTTGCAGATCTAAGAGCTATTTTAGGTAGATTTTTTTCCACAATTTTTTTTTTTTTTTTTTTTTTTTTTTTAATAACTTTTTTTTAAAAATAACTTATTTTATTTTTTTCTTAAGCAAACACTAAAGTTCCTGCTACAGCTCCAACCAAACTATTGGCACAATTCAAAGTATGTATTTAGATTATTCTGTTTTCTCTATAATGCTTTAAAAAAGCTTAACATTTTTTAAGTTTTAAATTATTTTTACTGTAAGCAGTTCGTGTTATAAAACTTTACATTTTCATTATTTGAATAATTTTTTTCTGCTTGTTAGGTTGTCACGCTAAGATTTTAAAGCTAACTTAAATGCCATGGGGATTCAATTTTTTGCTAAACATTTTTAATTATTTGCTACAATTTTTTTAGGAATTGAATACTTTAAAATTAGTTTTTCATTATTAAGTGTATTATGGTGTTTAATAAATGCTTTAGATTTATAAATTCAACTTTTGAACATTTTAATCATTTTATCCAATAAAACTAACAACTATTTATATAATTATTTGTTACCAAAAACTTTATATATTAAGTGTTCCATTAGCACATAAGTAAAATGCTCTCTTTATAAAGCCTGAAACTGTTGTGGAAAAAATACGGAGTGTTTCGAAGCTGGAAATTGATGTAAACAAAAGAGTGTCTTCAATCAATCTGAGTAAATTAAAAGCTACTGATGCAGAAATTGTTCAACAATTTAAAGGTAAATATACATTTAGTGTTATATATTAATGTTTGTGCAAATAAAAATTAATTTCTCAGTGCAGAAATACTTTAGATTATTCAAATAATTGGATTTTAATTGTAATCTCACTAATATTTACTAAGTGAATCAATATTATGATTAAATATTTCTTGCTTTGTTTGAATTAATAAACGCTTATTTTGATACTTCATAGTGAACAGCCTAATAGTCCAAGCCATAACCATTTTTTATGCATTATTTATATCAACCAGTGAATATTTGTAAAAATTAACTTCTTCTGTCACCAGAGTAGCTCTCTCAATGAAATCTGGTTTGTGGTAGTTACTATAGTAGCAAGAACTGTCCATTTCTTGTAAAGGTTAAGAGTGTTGTAAATTGGCAGTATTTAAGGTAGTATCTCTTGTTATTCCCTACACATTCGGTGAGTCAAAATGCAGGTACTTTTCTTCTAGCTCCTCCTGTCAAAAATAAAATATATTGTTTCCATGGTAATAGACAGTTTTGAATTAGTTATTTGGAAATAGTTATTCATATAATAAACAGGTGGTGTTCATAAGGTTCTGATAAAGCTGTATCATTCAAGTGTTGGTGTTGTAGCAGTTTGATTAATGAGTGATATTGATATCTGTCTCCTTTAAATGACAATCATGAATAGATTGATTAAAATTCAATTTTATTGGTTATTAAATATATATAAATTAAATATTTTTTTATATGTATTTGCAATGGATATACTTTAAATTTTTCTAAATATTTATCTATTAGGATGCTCATTATTTTTAAAACATAACTTTAGTGAATATTTGAATGTTTTCCAGACAAATCAAACATTATTTAAAAAAGTACATGTATTTAAAATATAACATCATCTAGTGTATATTGAAAATATAAAAAAAATAATTTAATCTTAAATTTTAAAAAAATGAAGAAAAAGTTGTATGATTATTTTTAGTGTTCGTGAGACTATATGTACTATAGTAGTTTTCTTTGTGATATTGTAACTTTTCATTTCATTATCATTCTTTAAAGCGAAAATGTAATTCACATAATTACATCCATATTTTTTAACCAGTGATATTTTAATTGATGTGATGTACTTAAATGTTAGAAAATTCGTTACTTATTTTCGGAAAATTTTATGTATTTTTTATATTTTGCCTAAAAGTTATTGTTAATATATGATTATAAAATGCATTTTATTGACAGATCGCATACATGGTCAACAATTCAAACGTGATTTTGATGATAGTGCTACCCGATTAGAAGAACTGATCAAGGTAATGGAAAGAGAAATGGCTGAGCGAGCAGAATTGATTTTGCTGCTGGAACAAAGTGAAATATATTATGATTCACAAAGAGGTGAAGCAAGAATTGTTGCAAATGTAATTATCACCTTAATTTATTTTTTAAAGTCTTCATACATTTAATACTGTATCTTTTTAGAAGGTTTCTTATATAAAAATGGAGTGTTTTTAAAATAATTATGTGGTCAAGGAAAGTTCAAAGATTATTAAAAACTTGAATCATCACATTTTAAATTAATATTTCTTAAATATTTACTCTGATTAACATATACCCGTGATTTATTTAAATCTGAAAGTTGAATGTTTTATATTTCTGTAATTAGTAAATTCATATAAAGAAATATTTAATTTGCTTATGAACATTGAAAGTTTTTTGTTGAGCATTTATACATAAAAAAATTTCTTAATATTTCATCTTATGATTCATTTTTGTAATTTGTAGTAGCAATTGATTTCAGGTTGTTGTTTTATTTACCCTTAGCTTGGTAAAATGTCACAAATAGTTGCAAAAAATCTAAACATATTCAGTTTAAACTAATTCCCAACTTACTTTCTTCTAAAATATTAGTTCTTTTTATTTCATTCTTTTCACACATATAATTAAATAAAATAAATATTATCTTTTAAATCTGAATAAAATTATGTAAAAAAATTTGCAGAAAGTTAAGATGCTGAGCAGATGATTTGGTTTTATTTTATATATATATAATGTATTTTTCCCCTTTTAAGAATCCTTTATTTTCAACAATAAAAATTTGAATTTACTTTTTTTAATGGTGCTTACAATTAAAAGTATTATAACAAAAATACCATTATCATGAAAGTACGAAAATCAGTTAACCAGCAAATTACCTATCAACATCCATTAAAGTCCTCCAAAAAATTTCATAACTCAAATTACCTGAGTAAACTGTAAACTGCTTAAATAATCTGCACATTTTCTACTAGGCAAGTGTTAAAGTGAAAACAATAAAATTTTGTTTGCAAAATATCAATATTTCTGTAAACTCAGATTAACATAATATAATTTAGTTTTCAACATTAAATGAAGGAAGCTAAAGCCATCAAGCAATAAATTAATTGATAGAATCACATGTGTAACAATCAATTTCTGACCCTTAAAAAATGGAAGTAATTTGTGTGAACATTTTTAACATAAAGTTTGGGGAACTCTTGATTATGCTTTTTAATGAAGCAAATTTATTTGCAGATTAGCTAGATAATATGCACATTGACAATTTTCAAGCTTTAATGATAGTAGAATTTATTTGAGGCTTGATTGTTTGTTTTATTTATGATTCTCTAATAATTTCTTTTTTATCAAATATTGTTGGGCCTTTTTCAATTTAGAGCCAAAATTATTGATTCAAAATTTATTTCCATGGTTTCAAGTTTTAAGTGCTTTGAACTAGTTTAACTTAGAACTTGTAATATTTGAAACACTTTCTCATATGAATATCAAAAAAATCAAATATTGATGCTTGAATTTATCTTAATAAGTGTCTAAAAATTAATTTTTATGTGTGTTTATTGTTTTGATGAAGTGTTTGTTTCTTGTGTTATAGGCCTATAAAAACTTTGGTGGAAGAATAGAGAAACTACAGAAAAAGTTAGAAGAATTGAGTGCAACGTTACCTAGTCCAATACCCTCTCCGTCACTTGATGCTCCTTCTCCTAGTACATCAGATCAAGAATTGGAATTAAAACTACCTTCTGATAATCGTAAGTGTATAATTTCTGTGCTCTGCTTAATTTAAAATTATGTTGCTTTTTTCTTTTCTAATAATGCTAAAGAGTAGGTTGACATCTCAGAGTCTGAATCATCCATTCATCAGATATAACTAGCATTTTTTTTTTTTTTTTTTTGTAACTTTTAACATTAATAATTTTAAAGAGTTAATTTTTGCCCAATTTATCAGCTCTTAAGTTTTTTTACTTTAAATTTTAAAATTTTGATCATTGGATGTATGTTTGTAATGGTATACTTTGCAAAGTAGATTTTCGTTTTACTAGCCTGTGAAATTATTTGACTCTACTTATTCAGAACATGTATTTTTTCATTATAATAGTTAATATCTTTTATATAGCTTTAAGTATGCAATTTATTTTTCCCCATTGAATAAAAAAGCAGAAATCAATTTAGGTAATTGCAACATAATTCAACATTTTTATGATTCTGTTTTTAATTTTAGCTGTGTAAAGCTTTCAATGTCTTGAAAGTTGTTTTCTTCCTATTTTGATGGTGACCCATCTTTGTGAATAAAGATTGTGACATATGGTTAATGTGAGTTGTGCTGCTATTTTTTAATGGTGGTTTAAAATCAATTTAGCATATTGTTGTCTTAAGTTACTGTTACTTTGGTGCCTTTTTGTTTGGTTCTAATGTTGGTATTTATATTACAATGACTTGTGTTAAATAAAATACTTTGTAATTTAAATTAAATGCTTAGTCTATTTTAGTTTCAGAAATAATATTTTGAAGACAACATGAACAACATTGAATACAAATGAAGGTTTTTCTAACCGATATTTAAGGTTTCTTCAAAGATCTGAAATTATTATCTATACAAATAATATGATTTCATGAATTTTTTAAAATATTTTCTTTTATGTCTGACTAAGCAATCTTGTCTGAATTATGTAATCTATTAATGAAGTTATATTTCATAAAATTGTAACAGTTCCTGCACTAAATTATTTCTTAATATAACATGCTCTTTGATAGCATGCAAATTTTTTTAATATTGATGGGTTTTTTTTTTTTTTTTTTTTTTTTTTTTTTATGAGAAGACCTGAAATCCTTCTTATATAACATTTCAGAGGATCATAAATATTGTTGAAACATGTTGTTAACATTTTGATCTATATTAGATGTAATGCACACATAAAGTAGTCTTGATGTTATTATGGGGTACCTGTTCAAAACAGAAGTTGGAAGGATTTAAACTGTAATAATATTTTTGATTTTCCCCTTGGATACTTGAAAGAATTTAAATTTTCTTCTTAGTAAAATTACCTGTAAAAAAAAAAAAAAAATGGGTCACTGCGCAGATTTGGTGTGATTACCAATTTATATCCCAAGTTCTGCAGTTATCTTGTCGACCAAAATTTTATTAACTATGTAATTTAACAGTATTTAAAATTTCAAATATTTCATAATAATTATTTACCATGGAAATATTTAAATGCTAATAACTAGGAACTAATTTCACAAATGTTGCATAAAAAAATATAAACCAAGTATCATGTAGTCTACAACAGGTGTCAACAAAGCAATGAAGTTGAGTGTATAATAGAAAGAAAATGAGTTTTTATGAAGCTCAAATTTTACTATTGAGCAATGAGGTCCTCTTTTATATAAACTTCTGTGTAGTGCTGCACTGAATTGGGCTACACAGCTAAATCATTGACTAAAATGTATTTCTATTTACGATTACTTAACCAGTCAGTGACGCCCACCTTAAAAAAACTTCATTGTGTCACTTTCTTGGGCTGCACTATACAATATATCCATGCAATAAAACTAGATTTATAATGTAAATAAAATGCATTTCTATGAAAATTCAAATTTGAAGTATCAGGTCACTTTCTAAATAAAACTTTCAATGTAACACAATCTAAGGATTTATTGAACTGTGCATTGAAGCTAAATCTATAATAATGATAAAATACTTTTTTATGAAAACTCCAATCTCAAGTAAATGGGTAGTGGCATTTACCTTAAAAAATCTCAGTTAAGTGCAATCTAGCCTCTATTTAAATGGAGCAATAAAAATAAATCTGTAACATTAACATACATTCTTACTTAAACTAGAGTTTCTAATTAATCAATGTTGCCATTCTGAATAAATCTAAATACAAGTATATGAAATATTTTTAAACAATTCTTGTATTATAATATAAAATGTCAATATTATTTAAAAAAAAAACATCAAATAAAATAATTCACTTAATCATTGCTTTTGGAATCAATCATCAGCACAGGTTCAAGCAACAGATTTCATAGTTCATAAACATTCTGCCACAATATTCTCTGAATAATTACGGGGCTATATGTATTTCAAGAAAACTCAAAATACTGAAAATTAATTTATTTTATAAATTTTACTTGAAATAAAAATTTCAAAACAATCAATCATCTATTTCAAAAGGTTAAACTGTAATCAAATAAAAACAAATTACTAATCAAATGCTTTAATTGTTACTAGCACACAAAATAAGTTTGCCACATTTTATCGCCTAGACAGGCATTTAGTCAAATTGCCAAAAAGCTAGTAGTGAAACAATAAATATTAAAATTTTCCTTGATTTTAAAAATGTTTTTCTTGTGCATTTTATTATTTCAACAGTATTGAATCATTGATAGATTAACTTCAACAATAATATTGGAATAAAAAATTATTTTGGAAGAAGTATCCCAGTCTTTTGGTATTTTACCCCTTATTTCTTGCTCCTGTGAAAATGATGGGGTGAAGCTTCATACTCTATTTCTAGGCTGGAGTGTTCAAACGTAATGTGCCCAAAATATGGAGACAATCTATTTCTTATGCCCAGAATTATGTTTTTCTCACTATATACATCACATGGCTGCACTATATGCTTTTAGAGATAATTAATTTATTTTAAACTAGATGTCAGCACTTTATAGACATGCTTATTTGAGATATTATTTTTGAAATGTTAATACTTTCTAAAGCGCATGCTTTTGTGTTTTCTTAATTACTAATTAGTCTCTTACTGAATACATGTGGTTTGTATTCTGTTAAAAAAATTATCTTTGAATGTTTAAAACACATATTTTTTTATTTTCTTTCTTTGTTGGAAAACAAGCATTCTGTTATAATAACCTTGAATGTTGGCTTTTCTGAAGAAAATTTTTTTTTTAATTTCAAGCTAAAAATAAAAATTAATGCGAATATTGTACATACACTCAGTTTTATATAAGTTTCTTGAATAAAAAGAATAGGGATTTTGAAGTATTATTTTAAATACTTAATTTTGCATGAATATGTGTCTTCAGCATTTAAAATTAGTACAAATGTTTAGCTTTCCAAAGAAATCACTCATTTTTCTAAACTTTAAAAAATGCCTCTTTTGAATCTTAGTCAATGATATATTTGTACCATTCATATTATACGATTAAAACATTCAGCTGAAAAAATAAATTTTAATCATTCATTTAAATTAATCTAAAATTCAATTAATTGTAGAATATAAATTACAAATCCAACAATATATGCCTCTTGGAAATTATATTTTTGAACATTGTGTTGTCATTGTACATTGTTCAGTCTTGCTCAAAATTTTCTTATATTAAAAAGATTTGCAATGTTCTGGTTAAACTAAATGAGTAAGTTTGGTAATGCTTTTGTCATGGTGGGCTTTACATGACTAAAGAAATAATTTAATATTTTTTTAATTGCTATTGTGCTAGTCTTCTGCTTAATTTGAAACTTTATTTAACCAAATGCATTGTATTTTAAAGTTTTTAAGGAAAAATATACTTATATGAATATATTAAATGGCTTATCATTTCAATTAAATTTGCTAAGGAAATAAACTTTTTAATCTGCACTGTTATAGTTATTCCATACTGAGATCAATAACCACAGTGATTAATTGCTGTATACTTTCCATTAACTTTAACAGAAATTATATACAAAATAGAGATTTTATATAATAGAAAAACTATTTTGCTTTAAAAAGATGCTCATTGAATTTGATTAAATTTTAAAAATGTTGTATTAAATATTGAATCAATTATCCCTAAGATTTTTTCTGACAAGGAAGCAGAATTTCCACGAAATTTACTATATTATAAACCTATAAACTTTTATATTAAAAAACTTTGTGTTTAATGGAATTGTTTCAAAAGACAAATAATTTTATTGTTAAATTTGTATGTTATATGAATTATCCACTGCATAGTAATGCCCAATAATTGCTTTGTAAACCATTTAATTATGTATATATATATATATAATTAGATATTTGCTGAAAATATTGCATAAAATCAATAAATTTGTTTCTGTTAATATATTAATTTGGATGTTACTGTATTTCCTAGGAAAAAGAAAAAAACAAATTTTAAATATTTTAAGATTGTATTTGCAAAAAGGTTTGGAATCTAAGATTTTTTAATTCATTGTTTCAAAATAAAATACTCAGAGTCTGAGGACTTCTACTATAACAATAAATTCAAAATAGTTCAGTTAAGATTTACAGGTTATAAACAGTATGTCTGATTAACTTGTCACATCTACCTTGCTTATCCTCAATAGGCTGACTGAATTCTCTTTGAGTGAATTTGCTTCCAAAAATTTGGAGAAATATGGAAAGAAGACAGATATGCTTATTTTTGTACATTTCATTGTTTTATGGATTTTTATCTAACATTAAATTTTGAACAGGAAATTATTAATTTAAAGAATTATAGACAATCTTCTTTTTGACATTCCTGTCAAAAAAAAAATTTATTATAAAAAATTCAAATAGTATTCATGAACTTTTTCAAAATAATTCAAATTGGGCAAGAACCAAATTAAATCACTTTATCGAAATACATTTTATTTTCTTAAATGAAGGATATTTTGAAGACTTTGGTTGGCTTTCTGGAGAATTTTATCATGTATTGGAAAGAATATTACTTTTTTAAAAATATTGGATTTATCAACAATATTGTTTAAAAATGAGTCTCAAAAAAATCTCTAAATACAAATTTTAACAAAAACTTTTTACCATAGCACTTACATATAAAGCTTCCAAACTTATTTTTATATTAGAGTAGTATGCATTTGTGTTGGGAAAGGGAAAATCTATTAATTGTATAACCAATGTTTCCACATTAAATACTCTAATTTTTTATACTCATATCATTAAAAAAATATAAGTTAACTTATTTACTGTGTTGAAGTTTAGAACACTTCCGTTTTTTTTCCTTACTGCAATGTTATTGTCCATAAATCATGGTGGAATATTTATGCCTGAAGTTATTTTGAATATATTTCATTTTTTTTTATTTTTTATTTATTTTTTTTTTTGGGTCAATGAAAAGGCATATGAGATTAAAATTACTGAATTCGGTCTCCATAATGGATTTTCTTGTTGTATATGTTAACTTATAAGGAAACTTCTAATAAATTTAAGGACCCTGTGTAAAAATGTTCTTCTTACCCCATATGTATATATATATTATTTAAACTTTTTTATTATTATTTTATTTTGTAATTGGAAATATCTTTGGGATTAAGGAAATAACTTTTGGACAATAAAAGCGTTGAATAATCTAGTTAGTAGATAATTTTGTGATAAAGAAAAGTAGTATGTTTTTCCTTATAAATACCAAATGGAAAATTTGCATTCATTATGTTCCTATTTTTCCCTTGACTTATTATATTTATATAAGTTTCATTGCCTTATATTTACTCATTCAGAATTAATAAATATTTATACCTTCCATCTACCTGTAAATGAATGGGTACCTTAACTTAAATATCGATTTCTTGAATTGATTGCTTTTTTCACAATCAAGCTCAAGAGAAAGAACTGGAGCAGTTGGAAAATGCTCCGTCGCCAGAAGGTTCACCAGAAGGCTTAAACTTGCCTGATTCAGAAGATATGAAGACTGAAAAGCCTGATGTTAAGAGTATTGGAAATCCCATACCTACTCTTTCAAATTTTTTTACTCATGGTAAAGTTTTTGCCATACTTAATAGTATTGCCAAACTTTGCATGCATAGATGGGGTATTTGTTTTTCTTAAATGTTTTAAAATCTTGAATACTGTTATAACATGAGATTGCTATTTCTGTGCATGCATGCATTCATTTTTTTTTTTTTTTTTTTAAATTTTAATTTTTATATTATTTAAAATAATATCTTTTTAGAACACCTTCTAGAGATTGCCTTATTACTCTATTGATTATGTAGATTGATAAAATATCGCTTATTGTTTTTTTTAAATTATACAATTTTTATGTATAAAAATATTTTTACATGTATTTATTTGTATTTTAAATAAATAAATAATTAAAGCTAAATGTACATTATGTTAAGTTTTTGAAATGGTTTCTCTTTTCAAAATAAGAAGCAAGCCTGATCTAACATGAAATCCAAATAATCATTGCTTATTAAATTAGAGTTTACAAAGCTGATATTTTACTGAAAGACTGAGTTTTACTGTAGATAACTTTATAGATTTACATCAATATCAGATATTGTTTAAAAATTACAGAACTTGAATGAAGATGGCATTGAGTTTTTTCAAAAACCCTTTCATTAAAAATTCCTAGATTAAACGTATTTGTTTAAAAAATATTTCGTGGTTAATAATTTTTGCACACTGTAGTAAATTTATTATTAAGAAAAGATTTTGTTTGCACTCTCATACGAAAATTATATTGTTAGTTTTTATTGCATTTTTTTTTTCTTTTTTTTTTTTGTGATAAGATGCTAAGTGATGATATAATATAAATATTTTTATTTTCAAATTGCTATCAGAATTTGCAGAATAGACATTTTCATGCTTAAAAATTACATTTTTGCAGTGCATTTATGTGCATATATAAAAATATATTCAACTTTGGTGTTTGTGGGATGGATTAAAAAATGCATAGAAATCAGGGAAAATATCAGTTATATCAATAATCAAAAATGCAGGAATTATATCTCTATGTAAAGAAGTTATACTACGAGAAGTTGAATGTGACCACAAAACTAATTTGGATTTGATGTTAGATCAGGTTTGCTTCTTATTTTGAAAAGAGAATAACCATTTCAAAAACTTTGCTTTAATTATTTTTGTTAACAAAAGTAAAATTTAAAAAAAAAAAAAAATTCATTCAGTTTAGTATTCTAAGCTGTGATCAATCTTTTATGATTGATAGGAAGTAGGTTGTAAGTATTTGTGCAATCTGGTATAAGTATTATGTACTCCAGCAAGTTATACTTTGATTTTATACAATTTTCTTAATTGTTTCATAATACATGAGACATAAATCATGAGTTTGAGGATCTTGCATGTAGTAATCTCAGCTTAAATTTGTATAACTTTTTTCTGTTAATTTGAGCCATTATTCTCAAATACCACTTTTTTTCTTGAAAATTGCAATAGTAAATAGTATTTATTGCTACAAAATTATTAGTGTAACCCGGTTTTGTTTAATAGATATTTTCACAATTTTTAAAATAATTTTAATTATTTAATTCTTAAAAATAAGATCATTATTTATATTTTTCTTATTTTACCAACAATAATCTGAGCTGTAACAAATGTTATACTTGTGTGAGTTACTGAGAGGAAAATGCAAAATGTGTGATCTATAATTCAGTTAGATTTATTTGCTATGAGAAAATAGTCCTTCATATGCACATTTCATTCTTTTCCCCCCCCCCTCCTTCTTCTCTGAACATATAGATATTGAAATGCTCTCTAGTATATCTTTTATTAATATCTCGTGTCCTTAAGATATGCTATTGCTTTCATGACTAGTGTTTTGTTCTTTAGTTCAATAATTTTTAGGTTTATCTCACACTTAAGGTATGCTTATTGGACTTACAAATTTCCTTAATACCGTAAGGCTTTAATCAAGTTACCCTTTTTGTGGAAAATTTTACATTATAAACAACAAACCAAGTGTTTAAAAATTAATTTATTTTTTAACGATCCACCATTTGTCACTGCTAATCAACATAGATTAATTTTCTAGGTTTTTAATGGAATTACTTGATTTTGATAATGAAATCATCTTATTTATGATTTCATTATAATATGATGAGTAAGGATATTTTATAAACATTTTAAGAATTTACTTCAAATAATTTTTATGAAGTGTAGACATTGAAACTTTTTTATGTTTGAAATTAAGATTAATTTTTTTATATAGAAGAAAAAGGCATGACCTCCTGGCTGGATGCATTTTCTAAAAAAGAACCCTTGAAAATACTTACTGAGAAAGTTGAACCAAAGAGAATTGAAAGTAGTAGTCTCGAAAGCAGGCTCTCAAATTTAATGCAGAACATGCCTTCTCTTCCTCCTTCAATTCAAAACACATTATTTGGCAATAATTCCTCATCTGGAAATAATACACCTTTGCGTGAACCAACTGATGCAGTTGCCAGCAACAAAAAAGAAAAAGTATCTGAAGTCTCTTCTATTCCAGGAATATTAACTCCTGTCAAAGATGATTATAGTGGGCAGAATACTCCTCTACAAGATGAAGACACTCATTCAAGTCATGCATTTTTTTCAAAGTTAGCCTCTAGTAATAAAACTCACAGTCCCAAAGATATATTGAAAGGTCTCACTAACTTAATTCAGTCAGCTGCAGCAGACAAAGAGGACAGTCAGAAAAAAATTTCTTCTTTCCCTTCTTCTGACCTTTTTCAACCTCAATCAGGAATGTCAACATTTATTAAGAGCATCATTCCATCTATTTCAAAATCACCACAAATATCATCGTCACCATCCACGTTCTTCAACACTGCATCTCAGTCAGCACTATCTACTACTGTCAGAACTATAGCTGGCAATGTAGCAACAACTGTTAATTCATATCATACTGCATCTTTTGACAGCATACCAACATACTCAACTCGTCCTTCAGATCAAAATGAACACAGGTCTTTTATCCCTTCTCTTGTGCCTTCAACACCACTTGGGGAAAGCTTTGGTTTTACTCCAAAGACGTATCCCACCGATGAGTACAATCCAGAAATGGAACTCTTTGATACTGATATGGACATTGAAAACCCTATGGAGGAAAACAATTTAGATGTGCCATCTCCAGAGCAGGAACCTCCAGTGCCTGTTGGCTCTACAAATGAGCCAATGGAAGTGCCCAGGTCTATTACAGGGAGGCGCTTAAGTACTTTAATTACTCTGGTCACTGACGACACCACTGAGGAACGTCTTCCAAAAACTGAATCATACTCAGATGATGTCTATAAAAGTGATAAAGAGAACTTTACTGATGAGGCACCTCCCTGGATGCCTCCTTCTGGTTGCATCACAAAAGTTGCTGAACCTCCATTGTTACCTCCTAATGTACTAGCAAACTCTCCAAATGAAGAATATTTCATTGGAAAACAGCCTGGACAACAAGTAGCTCCTTTTTATTCGGGTGCTCCTCCACCTCCACCCCCACCTATGATGCCACCACCAAATGGACAAAATACATACATGAATCCTGTTGCACCTTCAAGTGACTCACCTTTATCACGAATAGAAACCGTTCAATCTCACAGGGAGGAAATGAATAATAGGTGGTTTAATAATAATAATAATTGGGCAGATGATAACAGAAGAAATTCATTTCCTAATCCTGCACCTTTACACCAAAATCCATCTAGTGGAAGGTTTTTCAATAATAACAGGAATTTTGCACCTCAGCAATTTCAACCCAGACAAAATTGGACTAATCGAAACAGACCAGATAATCAATTTTACAACAAAAGAAGTAACTCTTTCAGTCCTCGTCCATATGGTCCACCACCAAATAAGAGATTTTCTTTTAGGGGCAGAGGTAGCTGGGGAAGAAATCCACAATACTAATTTACTGTCTCTGAAACACAAGCTCATTACTATTTGCATTAAAAAGATATCATTTAAAGTGCTCGCTCATAACTATAATTTCTCTTTGGTATTACTGTTATATTGCATAAATTTTTCTTTGTTTATATTTGGCAGAATAACTTTCATTGAAATTTTAAATAGATTTATCAAAAATTGTTTTGAAAAACAGATAACTATTGTAAATATGTGCAGGCCAAAATATTAGGCTTTTATGTTGTTGGAATCAAAATCCTGTCATTCCAGTTTTTATGTAATATTTCTTGTAAAGTGCTACTGTTTTTAAGCAGTATTTGTGTAAAAAGAAAATGATCTTATTTGTACATTAAAATATATATTATTGATTGATTGTGTTTTATTTTTAATATTTCATTCATTCAGGAAACAGGTTAAATATATTTTAAATCATTATCAACCAATGGAAATTTTTCTTTTAGAAAAAAACTAAGATTTGGAAAAATAATATTTATCATTTACATAGTATTGGACAAAACTCTGTTTTAGACTGCAAAATAAGACTTTAATACAGATGAGTAAAAAATAAATTGAGTGCTTGGAAATTCCTATTAATTTTAAAGTTATTGAAAATTGAAGCTGGGATTTCACATTCCAATGCATTTCTTACCAGTGGCAGTTGTAATAAAAGGTAAACATACCTGCTGCAATGGTTAAAAAGTAATATTTCTCTAAATACCAAAAAGTAATTTTTTTTTTCTTTAGATTACTCATGGAATGTAGAAGGAAGGAGTATCCAATCTCTAAATTTTATTCTCACATCAATTAATCAAAGATGATAATTTTATAAAGGAGGAAAGAACCATATTTCAATTCTAGAGTGGAATGGATCTAATTAGCCCCTTCATAAGGAAAAAAATACCTGAACAAACTTAATTATAAACAAAATATTGTTTTAATTTTTTGTAAAAGTTACATCTCAGGATTTTTAAAATATCCATTTTAAAATTGAATATATATATATAATATCCATAATATTGAAAAAAAAAGATATTCAAAACCTTGAAATTGCAGAAATTATATTTTGGCGATTCATCTTGACTTATTTTCATATGAGACAAGTTTAAAGTAATTTTGACAATCTTATAATTTAACATTATCCACATTTCATTTTTTTTTTCTGTTATGTTTAATTTCGAACCTTTTTTAAGTAGACTAATCCTTCAGAGATCAAAGAAGATAATACAAGCTAAATTTATAAAAGATGCAGAACGAATGCACAAGCTTATCATTGAATATAATGCAAAAAATAAATCCAATATTTATTATCCTGATGTAAGAGTTATCAAGTTTGCAATAGTTTTGTGATGAACTGTATGGAATTTTAATAATCTCACCAGGTATAGATCTAGTTATTTTCCCTAGTAATCTGGTATTCACATTAGCACTGTTATACCTACATGTATACTGTTACATACACTTTTTTTTTTTTTTTTTTTTACAGTACACTGCTTACAAAATGTTTACAAGAAACATTTTGTAAGCAGTATATTGTTAAAAAAAAAAAAAAAAAAAGTATGTCGTAATTAATGATGATGGTATAAATATGATGGCATTAATTTTTACCATCATATAAATTAATGATGGTAAAAATTCATGCCTTGCTTAGGTTTTATGCAAAAAATTATAGAAGAATAGGCTTTTAATTCTGAAGATGAAATAATATTAGCTTGAGAAAAAAGAAATTCATTATTTTTTCGGTCGGTGACTAGTGTTCGATATCTCGCTAAGTGTCGATCACATTTGGCACTAAAAATATTTTGTTTTTTATTTGGTTCAAGCAAGGGTACAGGGTGTGAAATAGGAAGTCAAGTAAGAGAAAATGCAGTACAGTCGCAATTTTTTATAAAGACTAAAATAAAAATCAGGCACAGTTGAAAATCGGAAATGGTGTTCATGGTGCCGATATTGTAATAGCCAATTGCCTGTGAATTTCATTTATTTATTCCATTCAGGAATATTAAAAATACATCTCGCACAGGTAGGCTCATCTTCGAAAATAAACATAGAATCACAAAAATGTCCGAAATTCACTAGAGTATTATCAGTCGTTAACTGAAAAGACTTATCTTCTTCTCCAAGTCCTGAAATTTTCTTACAAAAGTATATCAAAGTTTCTCAATTATTTTTTCAGCTCTGAAAAACTGAGTAAACTTTAAATACAACATCTAATTTGTAAAAGTGAACGTACGAACATCTGTATAAAATGTATTTTTTCAATAGATTAAGTAAATTATGATTCCTGTAAAATTGCTTCAACGAAAGGCATTTTATGTGTTTACAGTTCAACAAGCAAATACTATCATAATTATTCCGTTGAAAAGGCAAAGCTTTGAATAACCAATTTATGAACCATATTCCTATCTATTTCGAAGTCCGTTTATTAAAAGATGTTTTCACAGACAAGATTATTTATACAATTTTCAAAAATATATACATAGTGGGATAAATAGCAAACAGCTTATTCCTTTGCAAGTAGTAAGTGCATTTTCATTTATTTTAGCATATACGTTTTTTATGGTTGATAAATCTTGTTTCAGAATTTAGATATATAATAATCAGTTTGTTCTCATTAAAAATTTTAACCATATTATTTATTCTACCTGCAATTTTTAAGTAGTTTCATCAATATTTAATGGAGGGATATAATTCAATTTTCTCACAAGATTTCCTTTCTTTCAGCAGGTATATTGCACGAGTTTTCTTCATCTCTAGTCTGGGCAAAACTGATTTCTGCATCTGCTTAGTAATTTTTTATAACTAAAGTAAAAATGTGTTCGCTGGAGTGCTTTTTGTTTTGTAGTTCGATCGCATATAGTTTTCAGATTCGTAAGGTTGACGTCACAACTAGTCTCATCGCAACAGTACACAGATTGTGTAATAAGGATAAGCCAGTCTGTCAATGTGTTCATTAAAAAAAAGAAAGAAATTCGAACAGTCCCTTTGACTGAATTATTTTTACTTATTGATCGAAAGGAAAATTCGTCCTCAGCCCACACAACAGAACGTCTATCGGACGTCCACAGGATATTATTTGGATGATCCACCGTGGTCTAGTAGACATCCATATATGATGCAATAGACCGACCATCCACTGACTGTTCATAAGACATCCATTAGACGTCTAATGGCCGTCCACTGATAACTATTGGTAGACGTTTTATGCATATGACGTCATGAATTTTACATAATATAATGCGCATGAGCTTCCAATCACATTATTTTTTATGAATGACCTCCTTTTTTGTACAGTTCCAAATATTTTGATATTTTATTAAAAAAATTTTATTCACCTGAAATGGTTAAATAAATATTAATAGTTCTTAATTTTTAAAAATAATAGTTTTTAATTTACTTTATAAGTTTAACATTAAAATTTGCTCTAATTTTACAAGAATAAATTTTATTGTTATAAGCTAATATTCTGCTATAGGAAATTTTTCAGATGAATTAATTAAAGTTGCACCTCATTTTAAAGAAATAAATTAATAGATTTCACATGCAAAATACTTTGATTAAGTATTAAATGCAATTCCCTAATCTTTTCTATCATACAGGGTGATTCAGCTCGTCGGTGACAAACTTTGAGGATCGATAGAGCACACCTAAACAAACATTTTTGAATAGGGAATGTAGGGTCCCTGACGCGATGGTAAGGCGCTAGGCGCTTTTGAAAATTTGGGTGCCGAAATTCGAAACGTCATAAAAACTAGTGAAATGGTTAGATTTTCTTGCTTTTTGTGGTGAAATGATTCTGTTTATTTAGACTTTCTTCAGTACCAATTTGATAAGCGTATCTCTTAAAACATTGACAGGGGGCGCTGTAGACTTTGGAGAGCTAGACAACAACTTTAAGCTCGTTATTTTGATAATTTAACACATGCTCGCCAAATTTTATACTCTAACTTAAATTTTGAACCCAAAAGTAGAACCCTGCAAAAAGCGTAAGAGCCGGAATAAATTGTCAAAGTACAGGGTGGTTGAAACTCGAAGGCTACTAAGAGATAAACAAACATATTTCTTGACTTATGGCATGCATTTTCATGATTCTGTTTGCTGGGGTTCTCTGAACTTCAGTTGAACGGTACAAAAAGAAACACCGATAGAGGCGCTTTGGGCTTTGTATGGCTATAATTCGTTGACATTTCGGACGCTAACTGGAAACGGGGCGCTGCGATCAGTTAGGAACAAAACAAGAGAGTAATTTACTTATCATAAAAAACTATTATAACTGCAGAATTTTTTTTAAACAAACCTAGCTGGTTTTAATCATGCACAATGCGCGCAATAAAATTTACATAAGGTGATTTATGCAAAAGATATCGTACCATATCGATATGCAAAGATACGTAATGCGTAGACGACAACGCGAAATGACGTAGTTGCATGCGTAGATACGTCTTTTGGACTTGCGGTACCTACTTAAGCTTCGGGTTGCTTGTCTGCAGATTGGTAGTAGGATGAACCGGTACACGAACTCTGAATTGGCTGACATGCATTTAGCGTATGGCACTGCTGGTTGTAATGGACGAGCCGCTCAGCGGTTGTACGCCGAACGTTACCCCAACAGGCAAATCCCCTGCCATGCCTTCTTCGCTCGAGTACACCAGAGGTTGTCCGAGACGGGATCCTTCGACGGAGGTAAGCCTGAACGGGAGCGATCAGTGCGCACCCCCGACAACGAAGAGTCTGTGCTTAACATGGTTGATGACAACCAAGGTCTTAGCACGAGAGATATCGCCAGACATGTTGGCATTTCGCAAGCAACTTCGTGGCGCATCTTACGTTCCTGGAATCTGCACCCCTACCACATCCAGCGGGTGCAGTTGCTCGGAGAGCAGGATTTTGTCCCTCGAGTGGATTTCTCAAGATGGTACTTAGCGATGAGAGCCAGGAATCCCCGTTTTGTAAACAGCATTTTGTTTACGGACGAGTCAACCTTCAGCCGGGAGAGAATGTGGAACGCCCACAACAGTCATGTCTGGTGTGATGAAAATCCACATGAAACCAGAAGCCGAGCAGCCCAGGAGCGTTTCTCAGTAAATGTGTGGGCCGGCATTCTGGGGGATTGCCTCATTATAATTATTTTCTTATGATTAAAGATACTTTATCAGAAGTATTATTTTCAATTTAAAAATGCCTAAACCAGTGATTCTCAACCTGTGGGGTGCAATCCCCTAGGGGGTCGAGAGCATATCCAAGAGAAAATGTTATTTAAAAAATTGATTGAGTGACTGAAAGGAAAGAACACACATACACATACAAAACAAAATACATTTCGACATATTTAATAATTAACTTATTAAATTAAAACAACTTACTAAATTAAAAACAAATTTAATAATTTTTAGTGACTTCCTTTCAATGCCTGTCCTTCAGAGCAAAGTTTTTCGAAAGAGGGTTTAATATTAGAAATAGACACTCTCAGTTCTTTTTCTATATTTAGCTGAGATCTATATTTTGTTTTCACAGAAGCCACCGCAGAACCACAAAAGTAAGATGTTGAAAATGGTAGTAGAATGCGAAATGTCCTTGTTTTTAGTGCAGAAAACTCATCATTCACTCCTGCCCAAAATTCAAAGTGTGATGTTTACTAAATTGTCTTTTGGTTTCACCGCTTGCCGTGAAGTCTATGAAGGTTTCTTCCTCTTCGATTGAGAGTTCTTCGGGAGAATTTTGAAATGGATCCCTCACCCAATTGTAACTTGATATCAGTTTGTCGTCAGCAAGAAAGTACTTTTTAAAATTCTTTGCTAGCATTGCTAAATGATTTTCAATGGTTACAAAAACAACTTTTACATGTTGTTCTTCAGCCTTGTAAGTTTTAATACAATCATTCAAATTTGCAAACATTGTTAAGTTTTCTTGCTTTAAATTTCTGCTCCACAACTCCAATTTCCTACAAAAAGCATTAACTTTATCACTCGTATCCAATATATGTGTATTTGCTCCTTTCAGTTGAAGAATCAAGTTATTTAATTTCTCGAATATGTCGACCATGTAGCTCAATTTCAACACAAATAAACTATCGCGAAAATTCTCAGCTTCCGGTCTGTTTTTCTCTTCTAGGAAAACGGCGATTTCTTCTCTTAATTCATAAACACGTTGCAAAAATTTCCCTCGTGATAACCATCTTGCCTCGCAATAAAATAGTAACACTGAATGTACTGCACCCATGTCTTTACAAAGTGTGGAAAAGATTCTTGATTTCAGGGGTCTCATTTTTATATAATTTACTACGGTTACAATCGTAGTTAACACAATATTCTAACCAGGACTCATTTCTTTGGAAGCCAAAGCTTTTCTGTGGATCATGCAATGTGTCCAGACGCACTGTGGCGATTTTTGTTTCACAAGTGCTTGAATACTTTGGAATCTTCCTGACATAGAATGAGCACCATCCGTGCATATTCCGACGCAATTTTTTCATTTCTATGTTTGCCTCGTTTATAAAATCATTTAAGATAGCAAATAAAGCGAGTGTTGTTGCTTTGAGTTCTATTGGTTTGCAGAAAAGTAATTCTTCAACTACTGACAAATCATCACAAAATCTAACATAGGCAATGAAATGAGCATCTTTATTACTATCTGTTGCCTCATCGAGTTGTATTGAAAACAATTTGTAACTCAACTTCGACAAAAGCTGACACTTTACATCTTCAGCTATATCAGCAATTCGACGGGAAACAGTATCATTTGAAAGAGATATAGACTGCATTTGTTTTGCAAAATTATCTCCAAACATAATTTCTACAATATCAACCGCGGCTGGCAAAATAAGCTCTTCACCAATGGTGTGAGGCTTTTTACATCTGGCTATTTTATATGAAACTTTGTAAGAGGCAATTAAAGCTTTTTCATTCACAGACAAAGTTTTTTTAAGCAATGATTTTTACTTTTCATATGATTTTAATTTTAATTCGAAGAATTCTCTGGTATTGTTTACGTACTCACTATGAAGCGTTTCCAAATGTCGTTTAAGTTTATTAGGTTTCATGCTGTCTGCCGCCAACATTTTTGAGCAAATGATACATAGGGGCCTTTCTTTTTCATTTACTTCAGTACTAGTGAACCCGAAATTTAAGTATTCTTGAGAATATTTTCTTGATTTTATTTTCGGAACCACGCTATTCTGTGTACTTGATGATGCTTGTCTATCGTCTAATGCTCGCTTACGCCCGCTTAAAAAATTATACATGATTCTGCATAAGTCTGCTGCCGTGAATATTTAATACGGTGAATTGCAATTACACGAAAATATATATAATATACACATTCAGAATAGATTCAATAGCGATAGAATGATCGACTCGAATGAGATTGTCTGGAATTGAAATTGGCGTCATAGAACTTTCTCCTTCTCCCTATTATGAGAAAACATTTGTTCACATCTGAACACGCTCCTAGCTTAATTTTTTGCTGACCAGACAAATCGAAACTTCTCGCGAAACCGAGAGAAAGCCCGACATGGCGGGACGCAAGAGCAATAAAAAAGCATAGGATTCTTGTTTTTTCAATGCTGAGGATCGGTGTTGCAAAATGTCAATAAATTTCGGTTTCTTGGTAATTTGTAAAGTTTAAAATTAAGGTTGTAGTGTAGGTTTAGCGCCAAAATACTCAAAATACATTATTATTGTATATATTTTATTGTATGCGGTGGGGAGGGGGGGGGCGATGAAAATTATGATTGAAAATTGGGCCGTGAATACTAAAAGGTTGAGAAACACTATCCTAAACTATAAAAATATATATATATTTATGATAAAATATTTTTTAACAATTTTAAATCATGTATAATACACAGTATCAATTGCTTAAAATATATTGTTTTTGAAATATTTGACATCAACATAGCAATAACTTTAATCAAAATAAAAAATACAATAATTTACAAGAAAATTGCATGTGTATACTGAATAAATATATTCTTTTTGAGGAGTTTTAAATTTTAGTAAATAAATATTAAGAAATAAATGGTAAAATTTTATATAGTATCTTATTAATTTGCCAAATTTTCTATTCAGACACTGTTTTTATAAATATAATGTCTTCATAACTGTTTTTATAAATATAATGTTTTTCTAAGTTACAGTTAAAAAGGTTTAACTTTTCAAATACAGAAATCTGTTGGAGCTAAAGTTAGCTAAATAATGTAAAATATGCTTATTAGAATATGTGGACATAATAATGAAAAGAAAATGAAATGTGAAAATACAGAAGTTTTGTAAAATAAGTAAAATCAAAACACAAGTTTACTCCATCAAAGATTAAGATTATATTAAATTAAAAAATAATAATAATTAAATTAGAAGTTTAATTAGCAATCAATTTAGCAGATAAATATAGAGTATGAAGTTAATATGTTTAAGAAAATTTAACTTTTATAGTATTATAAGTTAATAAAGTATTTAATAGTAATAGAATGTGTATTCTAAATTGAATTCAAAACAACATATGAATATAACATTTTATTATACAATTTTTTCACTTCATTTAGAAATCTAATTTATGCATTGCGTAAACATTTTTCATTGCAGGATATTATTATTACATCAATAATATTGGTCAAAGGCAGCATTCATTTTTGCAGCATCTAAGAGAAAATAAACATTTTGAAATTTCAAAGTAACAATTCTAAACCAATACTGTAAGCACACAATCTGCTGATTAGTGAATGTATTTTTTAAATTATTAGATTTCTTCAGTATTATTATCAAGATGCTAAAAATATGTTTAAATCTAGTATCAATTTGTGTAGAACATTGATTTTAATTATTGAACTAAATATGTTTATGTTCTTATTTTTTTAACTCTATACTTAAAACTATTTTACTGAAAACACTTTCCAATTACAGGAAATTATGAGGTACTTATCCTAATTTTAAAAAATTTCTTCAAAATTTCTAATTAAATTCAAAGTCACTGGAGAAGAGAAATGAAATTATATATTCCATATAGTGAAACAAAATAAAACATGAAAGTATAAATTTAAAATATTTTATATTATTCTGAAAGAGAGAAAACTTACTATGGGATTCTGTGTATGTGGATAATACAAAACTTATTCTTTTCCATATTACTGATACAAGCATTAATAATCTAAAATTGCCAAACCAGTTAAAATTCTTAATTAATGTATATTTTTTATTTTTTCTATCGATTTTTTAAGAAGTCTATATTTTATACCTCTAATCATAAATGCAAAAACTGAGAAACTATGGATATCAGTCATTATATAAAATCTATGTTATTATATAACGGATTTATATATTTTATTCTACAAGGGTTTTTTTTTTATTTATTTATAACTATTTTTGGGCAAATAATGATACAAAGTTTTTCAGCACCAATGAAAAAAAATTTTTTTTTTTTTTAAATGAAAGATACCATTTTTTCTTTATAAACAGAATGTTTCGAGTTTTTTATCAACAAGTTAAGCAAAATGTTTCAATGGAATTCGAATTCTGGTACTATTTATCAAATTTCAAAAAATAAAATACTATTACTTATTAGTGGAATAGTTATTAATATTGGTAACACTCAACTTATCAGAATATCTTCTACAGGAATTTGTGAAATTAAGATAACAGATTTAAAAAAACTTACAGAATTTATCGAAAATTCTCTTAGTTTTAAACTGAGATAATTGAAAAAACATGATGTGTTTTGTTTCAAGGACTACTTACAGATAAGAAATAAATTTATTTAGTGAATTTCAAAGCACATTTATTCCAGGCTTTATATAATGCGCTGCATGTAAAAGATCTGAAAATGTTATAAATTACACTTTGACAAAAGAAAATCATGTCAATAATGTGAGATAAATGAATAGTAGGTCAAGCAGAATGTATCCACTTTGCTATGCTCCATTTAAATCATTACTCATCTGGTTCAAATAACTTTTACTCTATACACAATTTACTGTATGCTTACTTAATTTTGATTTTTTTTTTTTTTTTTTTTTTTTTTTTTTTTTTTGAGAATTCTACTTAATTATAAATTGAAAATAAACTTCTACAGCAGAATAGAAGTAAAACATAACTAGATATTTTTTTGTGTTTATGTATTAGCTTCACCGCAACCAATTTTATGACAAACCAAATTAGTGTCATGGCAATTGCATCATGATATAACAAAATAAAGCAATAATAAATTTTTACGTACATTTTACTTAAAAAAATATATTCATAAAATTAAATTATTTGCAGTACCACTAAATTATGTCAGTACCATATTTTTTTTTTTTTTTTTTTTTTTTTTTTTTTTTTTTTTTTTTTTTTTTGAGAATTCTACTTAATTATAAATTGAAAATAAACTTCTACAGCAGAATAGAAGTAAAACATAACTAGATATTTTTTGTGTTTATGTATTAGCTTCACCGCAACCAATTTTATGACAAACCAAATTAGTGTCATGGCAATTGCATCATGATATAACAAAATAAAGCAATAATAAATTTTTACGTACATTTTACTTAAAAAAATATATTCATAAAATTAAATTATTTGCAGTACCACTGAATTATGTCAGTACCATATTTTTTTTTTTTTTTTTTTTTTTTTTTTTTTTTTTTTTGGTATTGAAATTTCAGTTTAAACATGTAGTGAACCTTTTCTCACGTCCTTAATTAGTAACGGACATGGCATTTCCCCTTCTCAGCCCATCTGGGAAGGGGGAAATAAATTCCCGTGCTCGGAGTTATGGACGCACAATTTGGGCAGGAAATGCATTCCAACCCCCTTTTTCCTTTTGGAGGAAGCAGACGCGAGGAAGAACGGGATATACCAGTTGAACGAAGAGTACGGACGACCCCTGGCACTTGGTACGCGACCATCTTGTGATGTAGTAGAAATGTAATAAACGCTTCCTTGAATTGAAGTCTTGATTCTTCTTCACATTGAACACCATCACAAATCCCAATAAACATAAAAATACGAAGTTTTACAAATATCCCATGAAAAAGAATCTATTGTGCAACATTTTAATTCTAATGTATCATACTTATAAAAATAGAAATATGAAATTTATGAATGAAAGCTGAAGTAAAATTTACATTAAAAATTTATAAATGGTGTACTTAAGTATAAATTTAAAAAAAAATCACTTATGATTGATTTCAATTTAAATGAGAAAATGTAAATTTAACAGTACAGCACTTACAACTGTATACATCATAAAATAATTTAAGTTACAGCAACATAATGCATTACAAAATATCTCATAAATGTATTAAATGTAAAATAATCTACTAAAAAAAGGAAATCTATAATGCTTAAAAATTCTGTAAATTTAATATTGAACTTGGAACACTTGCATTTTTGATTGATAACATATTTAGAATGGATAAAATGATATTGAAATAAAAAAAAGAGCTTCCAAAAATAGTAAAAATATATATTAATTTTTAAGAAAAATTACTCAGTAGGAATATAGAAAAAATAGGGAGATCTAATACCATAAATATTTTTCTCTACATCTAATAATAACATAAATGATAATTTTAAAAAAGGAAAATAATGTCACTCGTTCTCTAGAGTCGAAAAATATTCTAGAACAAACTATTAAATCTCTTAAGTGAATTACATTAAGATAAACTTTATAATTAAATTCAGCGTTAATTGTTTTCAGTTAATTATAAACAATGTAATTAGAATTTTAAAATGATATATTGTTATTATTTTAAAGTTAAATTATATTAAAGTTATTATTATTATATTTTAAAGTTATTATTATTTAAAAGTTTTATTTTGCAAAGCCCAACATCTAATTACATAATAAGGACTTATTTCTCGTAAAACAAACTAATTTTAAATTTTCTTTTGTAAAATACTTATTAATTTATATATTATAGATCACTAAATTTTTCATGTTTTGCATACATATTAGAAAAACAAGTCACATTATCTTGCCAACTTGAGTTGTGTACATTTAAGTAACACAGTATCTATATATCAAATATTGATTCCATAGGTAATAATAATTAACAAATTGTTGGCGCCAGTGCTTTGAATGTTGGCGTTTCTTCCTTTCGCCAAGCGCTCCAACAACCCCAAAAGGCTATATAAAAACTCTAGTTTGGTAGTCGTCGTATCGTTGTTACTTCGTATAGATTGTATTTTGTTACACTCTTGTTTATTCGAATTTTGATATAACAGCATTTTCATAATCTTTGTTAATTAGTAATAAATAGAAATACTAGTAATAGTTTTCGACTAGTTATTCTTGACATTTTACACTACACAAATATTAATTTCTTCCATCTTTAAAAATATTTTAAGACAAAACTGTTAAATCAATAGAACTGTTTCTAATAAAGGCATAAATAATGATAAGATAATATGTACCAACAATATTTAATAATAAAATATCTTTCACTTGTTATTTACAGCGGAACTAGAATAAAATTAGAATTCTTTCAAAAAATTTATTTATTTGTTAACTTGTGTAATAACTTTTATTTTTGGTCTTTAGCCAACTTATCTAACAAAATCCATGGTTCTAATCTAAAAAAAAAAAAGTAAATAAATAACTTTATCACGTTTCCTTGTTCTAAAAAAATTATATGTTGTTTATAAAGAATATAAAAAAGTTCAATCCTCAATAAAACATTACGATTCAACAAACATTTTCATATTAAAATCTTTCTTTTACATTTTCTGTATTTGGAGTTCATTATGTAATCACTATTATAATCAAATAAATGAATATTTACATAAAATTTAAGGAAGAAAGCAATAATTAATACAATACAAAAAGTCACACTGCGTAGAATTAGGCAGGCCGCAAATTCGTAGATGATCGCATGAGACTTGTATCGCGAAACAAGCCGAGCACCTCGCGCGAGACCAAATGACGTCACGAATGTCTTACCTACGTCAAAAAATGGGCGGAGCGTGAGACAAATCTGGATATCGAGTTGGTTTGAAATATCTGGCAACTTTCCGCGAGACAGCGCTAATTTCAATTTCGCTGGGAAAATTTACCACGTTGTTATGGAAAGTCCTAATTATTACAAGTTTACATTTGAAGAGGAGGAATTCATTATAATTCTTTATAGAGGTAAAAATATTTTTTTAATATTGTTATTTACAATTCAAATTTTTGCGGTCCTTAATTATTCACAAATTTTATTGTTCTAGAACACCGATGTCTCTGTGATTGTAAAGACAATCGATACTTCGACAAACATAAACGATCACAAATTATTAAAGAAATAGCACAAGTTTTCGCGGAAACGTTCCAGAAAACAATTACAGGTAATATAAAATTTATATCCTCTACTGAATAAAATATCTATTTCTCATAAAATTATATATATATATATCTACTGCATTAAAATTGTGAACGATCTAAACGAACGATTGAATCCACGATTCTGAATGATAAAATATAAATTATCTCAATTGATATTGCAAGTAATTTAAATATTCTATTTAATGTAGATAAATAATTACAATTAATTTAAGAAAATTTCTCTGCTCATTAATTATTAGAATAAAAATCCAATATTGTATGATAATTATTAATAAATTATATTGTTTAAAATATATTTATAAGAATAATTGATTTTTAATATTAATGTTGTATAGAATATTACTGATAATTTAAATTATTCATATTTCCATATTGTCTTAATTTTTAAAACAACTTGAGATTGTTATTATTGTAAGAATATCAACTTGAGAAAATTATATTCGTACAAAAACAATTCCTTAGTAAATAAAATATTATGTACTGGAATATTATTATGTTAAAATTATATTAGTTGGAAATATAATATGTGACTCAATATTGAATGCTATTTAATGAATGACATTAAAATTAACTATCATATCATATTTGTATTTTCTTTCAGTGTTTTCATACATTACAATTAATAATAGAAATAAACTGTTTTGCAATTCACAAGTTTAATGTTATTATTTCTAGTTTACAGAATTAAATTTTCAAATTCTTAATTATGTATTAAGAAGGGATTCTCTCTTTTAAGAGGTTTTGTGTGTTTGGATAAACTAAGTATCAAAACGTATTTGAAATTCATAAATATACATCAATAACAATTTCAATATTCGACATAAACTGCCAAATTTATAACTATAATGTATTTGTAGACGTTCATTTGTTCTGAAATACAAACATTTTCTCAGTAATTTATTTTATATATTTCCAAAAAACGTTTCCAGATTCACGTAAAAATATTACAGGGATTATCTGAGGACCTTATTCTGTTGGGAAGGGACATTTAATGGAAAATAAATTCCATGTAAAATATAAGAGAAGTATATTCCATTGTATTGAATCTCATGATTTAAGTAATAGAAACCATCATATCAAGCAACTCTAAAATACAATTTTAATAAAATAAAAATATAGTTTAAAATATATTTATAAGAATAATTGATTTTTAATTTTAATGCTGTATAGAATATTAGTGATAAATTAAACTATTCATATTTCCATATTGTCTTAATTTTTAAAACAACTTGAGATTATCTTATTATTGTAAGAATATCAACTTGAGAAAATGATATTCGTACAAAAACAATTCCTTAGTGAATAAAATATTATGTAATGGAATATTATTATGTTAAAATTATATTAGTTGGAAATATAATATGTGACTCAATATTGAATGCTATTTAATGAATGACATTAAAATTAACTATCATATCATATTTATATTTTCTTTCAGTGTTTTCATACATTACAAATAATAATTGAAATAAATTGTTTTGGAATTCACAAGTTTAATATTATTATTTCTAGTTTACAGAATTAAATTTTAAAATTCTTTACTATGTTTTTAGTTTCTCCAACACGAAATATATAAGACAATTCCCTGAATGTCATTCCAATTGCATAAAACTTCAAAGTTATTGCAAGTCTTTCATCAGGCTTTATGGACTCTCTCAATCTTGTATCTTTTTTGAATATGTCTTCCTCAATCAAAGCTAAAATGATGTGAAAACATTCTTCATCCATTCTCATCCAATTTCTAAAATATAATAATTGTCAGTTTAATAACGTTGAAAAATCCTCATCTATACTTGTATAGATTTAATTTATTAATATATTACACTTATTTAGATAAAACATATATAGATATAATTTAAAGGAACACTTTTACATACCACAAATAGTTATGTGTTTTCAAATTAAAAGAATGTAATCTTATTTATTCCATTAAATAATTTTATTTGGTTACACTATACTTTAGGGTGTTCCTTTGATTCTCGCCAAGTTGGGCAAAACCCAATTGTATTGCAACTGATTGTTCTGTGCAAAAAAAAAAAAAAAAAAAAAAAAAAAAAAAAAAAAAAAAAAAAAAAACAAAAAAAAAAAAAAAAAAAAAAAAAAAAAAAAAAAAAAAAAAAAAAAATCGCTAATAAAATCTATAGCCAAACGAAAATCGCCATGTTTGCCAAGGAGGCACCCTAAAATATAGTTTTACCTTTTATACGTTTATTTTATTACACACATAAATTATACTTACCGATACGAAGGAATATCTTCAAGCTTTAATTCGTGAATCAAATTTTTCATTACACCTTTTTCATCGTGTCTTATCCATTTTTTATCTGCACCTCTTGTGCGTTTCTTTTTCTTCGGCAAATCATCACCTGTTTCGTTACTCATGTAGCTTGAAGCATACATAATTTGTCACAAACATCGAAGTTTGTAGAATAATTTTCATCACTTCAACTGTATTAGTAAATTAATTAACAAGAAAATATCAATATATCGTAAATATAAATCACATCTAAAGGACTTTTACAAATAATATATGTATTAATTTACTTAATAAATTTAGATAGATATTCGTATTCCATCTATACAATAACTACTAAATTTTGCAAGTTACGATAAATATCCAGATTACGTCCAAGAAACGTCTATTTTTAATCCCCTCATATCCATGAATTAATGTTCATACGTTGACGTCCACTAGACATCCATAGTGGTTAACCAGGAAACATCCAGTGAATAGCCTTTCATGGACGTCTATTTATCATCCATGATGTCTATTAGATGTGATGGACCTTTCGTGGACGTCAATTAAACGTACCTTTTTGTGCGAGAGGAGGGAAAAGTGCCACTTTATTATTGTAAAAGAAGTCCTAGTAGACATGAAATTTGCTTTGCATTAGTTGTAAACTGATGAAGAAATATTTTTCTATATGAATTATTTTGATGTATCTTTAAGTGAAAAATCTTCTTTTATGAAATTTTGTTTTGAAAATTAAATTCAGTTTGTTAATCGTCAACAATCTTGACAATTTTAAACATTATGTTAAATGATAAAAGTTAGATACATTAAAATTATTCCGTATATGAAAATATTTTATTGAAAAATATCCAATTGTAAAACAAGTTTAATTTCTATATATACTTTATTTTTATCATTTATATACCTCATTAGAATGTTATGTATTTATTTTTAAATATAGTTAAATTAAATTTAGGAATAGTCATGATTCAAACATACCTACAGCTTAGTGTGATGTGATTCCCCAGATCAGCTCATGTACTGTCATCTCACTGCATGAATTTAATCGATAGAATTTCTCTAAGAATACTCAGTTCAGCAGTCACATAAATAGCATTAACCCTTGAAAGCCTATTACATAAACAAAGTCATGACAAAATCCTCTACTTATAGAAAGGCGAATAACACATGCTTTGACACTTATCAGATTTATATATGCTCAATGTATTTTCATGACATGATAGCCCACTCAAGGTTTTTTTCACTGCCCACTGATGAGTTTGATGTATTTCCAACTCTATATATAACCTACATTCAACCATGGGACTATTTAAATTGTATTGGTACTTCCTATCTTGACTTTGTTGCACCAGCATGCCTTCCTGTGCCTAGCTCTGATTTGGGATCTAACAATGAGATGGAAGCAGCTGGGTAGGAGTCTTCGTAATTTAGAAGCAGGGAACAAGCAAAAGAACTCTGTGAATACTTGACTTAACACCCCCAGAGGTATCACTTCACTTGACGTATATTTCAACCACGATATATTTCATGTGATCCAGCCGCTTTTAGTGAACATAATGGATCTTCGGTTAAGCTGGGATTCGAAATTGCTATCTTCGGATAACGAGAGGGATACCCTAGACAACCAGGCCACCGCGGCCTCGTTTTATTGCATATGAGAACAGCATCACTGGGGCAATCACAAGGTAAAGGTTGAAAATCACTCTGTACTTACATTGTTGCATGAACGTCTTAAGTACAAAATAGTCTTTGTTATCGGAATCTCTAATATCCCAACAATGAAAGAAAAGCATTTGTTTGAAACGGTTGAATAAATTTATATAAACATCCCATTCAAACGCCAATAGTAAAGGTAAAATCATGACTCATTATCTCTTTTTAAGTAGTCAGAGCATGCCAGTCTCTAACTGCTTTTTTTTTTATTTCTATACATTTTTCCAAGAGTTCCACTCACTAATGACAATGAACAACTTAAAATAGCAATGCGTTTTGCCAGTGAAACCATAAAATGCCAAACAAAATAGCTAGGAAACATCAGCAATCAAATAGCAGAAAAATATGAACATATATTAACCAAAATAAACATCAATTTTCATTACATATCTTCACAAAAAACAGCAAATTTTCAATATTTAATTCAAACTTGTCATTCTATGCCTTAACATCTCATAAGCATTTTATATATTTTCTAAAATTGAAAACTATTTGGTAAAGTTAAGAAAATAGCAAAAAAGTTTTAATGAATTGTGAGTTTATTTTTCAGTGGTTATTTCAGATCTTGATTTAAAACGGATTCAAAACCACTAAAAGCATCTTTGCCCATGATGGGTTTCAACTGTTGTATGAAAAATAAGAATACTCACTTTTCAGCCTCTAAGATGGTTATATTATTACATAATAAACTTCATATAGTTTGGAAGAGTACTAGGGTAGTTTGTTTTTCCCTCAACGATCATTTTCTGCACAAGAGAGCTAATTAGACTGGTGCTTACGGTTTCAAGTGGATTCCAAACAACCACAAACACTCAAACCCAAGGTGGTACTAGAGTTTCAAGTTTTAATTAAAGATTGCCTAAGAATAGAATAAGTTTGTGTCATAAATTTGACTTGGGCCTACATTTTAAAGTGGCATAAAGTTCAAATTTAGTATTATATAAAGAAGGCCAGAATATTAATCATTCAGCAACCAGCTCAATATAACATTTTACTGAAATCGATAGATTAAGACTATGACAGAGCCTGTTCAAAAGAAAGTCTAACTCATGCACTATTGAATTAGGAGGAGTACTATGTGGGATTTCAAAATGTTTTGTTATTTTTCAGATTATGCGTTATAATTCTACTTTTTTCCTAGTGCAAAGATTAATTTTTTTTAATTTTATGTGCCTATTTAAAAAAAATAAAATAAATAATATAATATTTAATAAAATATAATATAATATTTAAACATAAAAGTTTAATTGTTTTCACAATTTTTTAAATGGCACTTTTGCCCATTTCAAAATATACTCTAATTATTACTAATTCAGTAATATCATGTAACAACTTAACTACATATTTTAGTTAATAAATAAATTCATTAACTATATTATTTAAGCAAAATATATCGTTGAGCATGCTTGGTCACATAATTCAAAAACTCATTTCTTATGCATAGAAATAAACTGATGATTCACATCTTAAAAATTTATTGCAAATACTCATAATAAAAATTATATATTTTTCTATAACAATAAAAGACAAACACTTTAAATAAAAATTTTATTGATCATAAATAACATCACTTATAATGATTGTAATGGGATGCAAAACATTCCAATACAAATATACAACAAATTTAATTTCATATAACTTAAACTTCATACCTTAAATATCTCCTTCCCATTTCAACCATGACCATGCACAATAGTATAAAATAAGAATAAAAAAACAATTTACATATATGAGTATTATTCAGAATTTTTCTATAACAATAACCAATAAAAATATTACAAGTATCAAATCAGAAGAAAATAATAATAATAAAAAAAGATATTGATATAATAATAGTGTATTTGGAATACTATTTAACATACATGATGAAAAAATTTCATGAATTCCAGATGGATAACTCACAAATTCATGCTGAAAAAAGCTATTCAAACTATTTTGTTTAACCATTCACATAAATTGTAAAAAGTATTTACATTTATAATTACATGATAAATTTGCAATCAATAATTTTAAATTTGAGAAAAATTAATGTATTATTCATAAATTATATTTATGTAATATTAACAAATATAAAACAGTAAATATATTTTTATCACTTAAAGCAACATAAAATACATTGTAAAAGATCAATTCAAAACACTTATGCAAAAAACTTGTAATTATAAATGTTCTATAACTTAAATTTCAAAAGATAAAAACTTTTAATTATATAGTGGTAAATCATACAATATTTTTTAATCTACATATTAAAAATTTTTATATACTTAAGTGACTTCCACAATACTGTGACAATATTTTTCAGAATCACTTGTGACTTGAATTGTGATACATTAGGTTAAGTCATAAATCATTTTTACTGCAGTTACATATCATTTTCTTTTATATTTATGCAACTTAAGTCTCCAGAAATTAACATGTCTTCACTTTCACTAAATAGATAAGGATTTGATTGATTTGACAATTATTTGATAAGTCGAACATTTCTTTAAATTGTTGTTTATAGTTTCACAAAAGGAAAAACAAAAATGTGATTCTTCATTATGCAATGAGAATTTAAACAACGCAATTATGCTTAGATGGCATGTGTGAAGTATGTGGTGCATAGTGAAAATTTAATTAGCACAATTGGGAAAGTAGAAATCTCAGTTTGACAAATCCTGTTCAGCAAATAAAAAATTTTTTGATAAATAATAAGACAAACCGAGAACAAAGCATCTTTCTTACATGACATTAGCTTTTTTATGGGCAATATTAAAGTAAAATGTATCTCAAATAACAAACAATGTAGCGGAGTTTGAGCTTATCATAATTAACTGTTTGTCACTACCTGGAGAAATTAAAGTCAACAAGTTAAAAGAATAAACATATCACATTCTCAGAAAATGGATTAAGATCCACGTTAATTGTCACAAGTGTTCTCTGATAGAAATGGATCTTTTTTTTAGACAGTATTAAACAGCTCATTATATTACTTACAATAATACCTTTGATATCAGACAATGGCTTGAAGACCAACCATTTCAATCAGATATAAAAGAAAATATCCATGGAAAAATATTGTGTGTATGATGGGATTTTGAAGACATATTTAATATTTTTCTAAGTCATATTTATTGATTATTAGATACATCTTTTAGCAGCTGCAGTTAAAGAGAAATTTTGAGAAATAACCTGCACTCATCAATCACTAAACGATCATTCTTTTATGGAATAAAACAATGGCATTCAAGGGTGAATTATGAAAAAATTCGATTTTAGATGGTCAATTTTACCGAGCCCAACATATTTCTCAAACTTTAGTTTCAATAAACCTTTTACCTTTTCAGTTGCTTCATAATTTTTTTGATTAATACTTTCAATTCTGAAGAGCAAATCAACCATTCTGCTGGAAATTTCTTTTTGTCCAAACAAATAACACTTTACAAGAAATAAGGCCATTTAATAAAAGCAAAATAATGATAAAAATTTGGTTTCAATCAAATCAACATATATATGTTACGGTGAAACACCGAAATCTGGAGAATGTCGACATTCACCGGTGAATGTCAACATTCCCATAGTCTCTTGGTGTATGTCTGAAATATTTGCTAACTACCCTTATTTCTAACTTTCACCGGTGACTGCCGACATTCACCATGCTCTACTGGTGAATGTTGAATATGTCCGACATTTATATTTTTTCTCCGTAATTCATTCGCGATAAATTTTTTGCCTCTCTTTCTGAGTTGTGTTTTTCGAAGGAATAACACACACACACAAAGAACTTTACACAATACTTTCAAAATGAGAAAGGAAAATTATAGAAGTTAAAAACTTAATTATACTGTACTTTTAAAATAATTTTTTTTCTTTTCTTTTTTTTTAAATCTTCATAGAGACCTTTGTTTTTGAACTGTAGTTCAATCCTACCCCAGTACTGTGAGATTTAAAATGAGAAAGGAAACTTATAGAACGTACTGTATAATTAAGTAAAAAACTTAATTATACAGTACGTTCTAAATGAGAAGATAAAATAATAGTAATAAAAAACATACTAAATTATGTGAATCAAATCTTATTGCAACAACTTGAACTATATTATGACATTTTGAATTGCAGAAGAGGTCCTTGCTTTTACTAATGCATTTATTTGTGGAACACTTCCTTTTGCAATGACAGCGTGTATAGCCTTGCCCACCACTTCTCAAATTAGCTGCAGCTGCTTTTCTCAGCGAAATTTCTTGAAAAGAAATCTTATCTATGGAAACGAGCTTTTCTTTATAAATTTCGAACTGATTACGTGTGTAAAGCTGCTTGAGGGTACCATTTTCATTCGCAAGTTTATAGAAGTCGGAGTCTTCTATTCCAACAACAACCGCTTAAACATTTCGGTTATCTGTATGACCACGGTCGACATCAGGGACTTGTATTCGTACAGTATCACCAATTTGAGCAGGAGGAAATTGATTTTGTGATGTTCGAAACATTTTTGTTGCTTGCAGTAGAAGAGTCTCTTTCGCGGCCACTTTTTTTAATAGAAATTAACTAACTCGTGTTTTTCATTCAGAACTTGATGTGGTAGATTGCAAGTCCTCTTTAATATTTTTTTTTGGTTTGACCACCGCTCAAATTTTTTTTCAGAAGTATTACCTGTTTCTTCAAATTGTTCTTCGGTTTCAAAAGTATTGGCGATTTCTTCAAGTTGTTCCTCTTTTGATACTTGCGCTTTGTTCGCTAGGCAAAAAAGACGATGCTATGCCTCTTTTCGCTTTAATGCCAAACATGGCTTCATAAGGATTTTGGCGTATTCCTTCGTGGTATGTAGTGTTCTTGGCAAATTGAGCAAAGAGTAAACCTTCTGCCCATTTATTTGTATTGTTATCGTTTATCCATGCAGTTTGCATATTTTGTATATCCTGATTGGCCCTTTCAACTGAGCCTTGTGTTTGACTGACGAGGCTTTCCATGAACTATCTTAACATCTTTCCACATAGCGCATATTTCAGATATGACTTGATTGCTGAATTCTCTACCATTATCTAATTGCAATACTGCTGGAGCACCAAATATTAAAAATATTGGAAGAACGTGATGCGCTACTTCTTCAGCCCTCTTAGTTTTCAAATGTCGTAGCTGGACAAACTTAAATGATCTTCATACACTATTATTAACTTATATTCACCATCTGAGTTTGACTGCAGATCTATCAGATCAACTTAACTTCTTGAATTTAACTCAGAACTAATCATTGATTTCACGACAATGCCGTTTTTAGGTGCGCTGTGTTTCATTTGACACTGTTTGCATAGATTTAAGTACAACATTATAACTTCATATGTAATATTTTTGTATTTATTTTCCAACTCTTTAAGCATACGTGTTCTTCCTCCATGGCCTATTCACGTGTGAGCTTCATATAGTATACCGAACAATTCCTCATTGGTAACATAATACTGCATATTCGTTTCTCCTGATTTTAATGTACAATTAACTTCTCTTCATCATTAATTTTTAAAATGTCAAAAGGTTTTAGTCGTCTGTAATCCAAAGGTGTGTTGCACTTAGTTTTAGTAGAAACCACTTCAGAAAGCATTTTAGAATACTTTTCTCGAGAAAAATAAAAGCAATTGTCTTCTCGTTTGCCCACAATTAATACATTTAACTTTTCAAGAAAAAGATTCACGATTCACTGCAGTATCCATTGTGTATAAATTAAGAAATTAGGAAAACTTTGCCCTCACCATTGAACCTTGCATATGACTGACTCCACCAGCACAAAGGATTTGGCTGGAAGTAGCCAGTCGCCAGGATTTGGCGGGAGACTCCACCAGAACAAAGGATTTGGCGGATTTGACGAAAAACAGCCAGTTGGCTCTTCTCTTTTCGACCTCCACCAGAGCATATCTGTGATTATCGACATACACCGGTGAAAGTCTGAATGTACAAGAATGTAATGAAATATTCGATCTTTCGCCGACGTATTTGGTGTTTGTTGACATTCACTGGTGAATGTCGACATTCTCCGATTTCGGTCTTTCACAGTAACATATATATAAATATAAATAAGAAAATTCTTAAAATAATGGATTTTTTCTATAATTTTCAATTTCAGATTCTAATTTATAATTTACATTAAACAGTATGTGATTAATTTTTATTTCTTTAATTGCAATACTTTGATTCAGTTCCCGTAACTAATAAGAACAACTACTACAGATATGGAATAAAAATATGAATTAAAAATTTTTTTTTCACTATTATATATAATAGCCTTAATTTAAAAACGTCTGTATATAGTTATAAATAATAATGTACAGGATATAAAAAATGAAATAATAAGTATATTTCAACTAATATTAATAAATAAACCTTAGAAAAATTTTTGGTAATTCCACATTAGTAACTGAAATGCTCCAGCACACAAATTAAGTTTCATCTACAATGATTATTTTGCCATAGTTTTATTAGGGTGTAAAGACTTAAGAATTTAGAAGTGGTTAAAGATTAGATTACTTTTGTAAAAAATTTATTAAAAATTAAGGCAGTTATTTAATTGTAAATTCAGCTTTTCAGTAATCTATATTAAAAAACATAAAAAAAACTTTTAATATTGTTGACTAGTTAAAACATGATATAACTTCATTGTTACATATTTCATCAAAACTAAATAAAATCACCTTATGATGTATTAGGTTTAGGGAGAAAAAAAATTATAGAAATGAAAGTAATGGCAATCATTTATTTAAATTCAACTTTTTGTTTAGTTAAACTCAAAATAAGATATTGCTGACTAGTATTTCTTTTAAATCTGAATTTAATTGCCAACATTATTTTGAATAAAAAAATTTGATGTTACTCTTGATTTAACAATTAACATATTTAATAGAGTAAATTTGAAAAATCTTATAAATTTGATATAAATATTTTTTTAAACTAAGCAAGCAAATATAACATAGTTAAAATAACAAAGTATAGTGATAGATTTATAGAAGGATAACACAAGTTAACAATGTGTATTTAAAAATATCACTGAGCAAGCAATAAAAGTATAACATTTGTATATTTTAAAATAAATGAAGCAAACATTTTAATATATTATCGCTTCTATATTCAATTTTGTTTCAAGAGTTTTTGTATTTCTAATAGGTCTATTATTACTATGCTTTTACATATGTTAATTTATATAAATTAACTTAAAATTAAAATTCAAGTAAGTGATCATATTTTCTAATTTTTAAATAAATTCTAAGCATTTTAAACACTTAAATAGATATAACAAATATAAAAATAAATTTCAATAAAGAAATATTTCTCTTATTAAAATACAATAGTTTACAACACTGACTACAACAAAAATTTCATATTGACATAAACATTTAAATTCAAGAAAAACAAAAGCTAAGACTTTTAACTTAAAGTGGAGTGCTTACCGATCATAAACATTCGAATAAAAACGATTTAAGAGTATATTTCAATTGCAGTCAAGCCACAACATAACATCAAGAAAGGGTAAATTCTATACACCTTATTCATAAAGTCCACTGAGATGTAGTGATACAGTGTGCTTTCATTTGAGAGTTTATATTGTATATATATCAGTCTTTGAATTTTACTTCAATACCATTTTTCTATTTATTTTCTGAGTATCCTTTATTTCCAGGAAACTGCTTTCATTTTGCATTATGAAACCAGCTTCATCTTGCTGATATCCAGGAGAGTGCCAAGAGTAGTCTGGTGGGACTTTGTAATGGCTTGTTAACTCAGCAACTTTGGGATAAGATGCAAATGCTTTTGTGTAAGGCTCTTCAAAATATTCCGCTTTCATTGGGCTGGAATATTCTTGGCTTTTATTAATGGTTTCTTCAGTGATTCCCCCATCCATGTGACCTGAATCAACATCTTTTGCTGACAGCAGAACTCTTGAATGACCTATAATCAAAGGAATCATTAGATTTACACTTACACAAATATTGATTATACTATATGAAAGGGATTAATGAGAAATACATTATAAATGTAAAATGAAAATATTTATAATCTTTAGATAATTATTATTAATCACTATAAAACAATGAATCTTAAATTTCCATGAGTTTATTACACTGACAACAGGTGCCAAACAAAAATCACTAGTTTAATTACAATGAAAGAAGCATGCCATTAAATAATTATAACTTTTTTTTTTTTTTTTTTTAAAAAAAAAGAGCTATAAGAACTTTAGTGGTATAATTAAGCAAAATTATAATATAAATGGAAATTTTCGGCTTTATTGTCACTCTAAAACAACTTTTGTATACAAGTTTAAAATGAGTTCCGAGAACAAACATCTACATTTAAAGTGGAATTATAACCCAAAAATTATTGAGCAAGAAAGGGACAACTATTCAGCTGACACCTGGTATGTTAATAAAAAATTTCAAATAAACATTTTTTTTCTTTCTTTTTCTATTTTCGTGTGTATAAAACATTTATAAAATTTAAAACTGCATTACTTTAAAAATCCAACCATTAATCTTTTTGTTTATAGAACCTTTAATGATTAGAAAATCAGTGCTCAAAAATTAATGAAAATATAATAATAAGCATAAACATAAAATTTTAAATCATCAATATTTTTAAAATTCACATAAAAAAATTCAATAAAAACTAAATTCTTTCAAAATTTTAAATATATGTATAAATAGAAATTTAAATAATATGCAATAAGCTCATATTTTTCACTCTTTAAAGTAAATTTAAAATTAAGCTGTTATATTCATAAAAGTGAGTTTATTCCTACTTTTATTTTATTCAATCGAAAATTTATTATCTTAAAAATTTTTGCACCATTTTTCAAATAAATGTTTTGAATTTAAAATTTACTAAGTTTTTAAGAAAATAGAATTGATACACAATGTTTGAAAAAATCATTCAACAGTATTTTTGGGAGAAATTTTTGACTTTAAGTTTAGAATGCAAAGTAAATAAGTTTAAGAATGTTAATATTATAAAATATCAAGAATAAAAAATACATCAATATTTTAAGTAATTTTAAAATAGAACAATTTACCTGCTACAGGGGGTACATCATTTTTATTGCCAGGGACCAATACCTTAGATTGCATAGAATTTGGAAAAAGACTAGGCAATAAGAACAGAGCCAAAGATGCAAAAAGAACCTAAAACATATTTACATAAAATGTTTATTTTTGTTAAACATAAAAGACTAGTTATGAAAAAATAATTTTTCAATTTTTATTAATAAAAAAAGTTACAAAATGTATTGTACCATCAAACATGTGCTGGTGGGAGCTGATTTTGAAGTACTATTAGAAATAATAGATTGGAGTTGTTTTATTTGATCCAATAATCCTCTGAAATAAAAAGTAGATGTTACAGAAATTTAAATTTTTAAACGCATTAATTATGGATGAATAAAACTTGTTTAAACACAAAACAAAAATAATTACAAATAAGAAACATTTGCATTCATTTTAAACATGGTGAGATTGTCAGAGAAAACTAGAATAAAAGTACTCACTTTTGTTGATTTTCTAGTGTTTGGACCTTTTTCTGCAGTCGAATATTTTCTGATGTGCATATTTTGACCCTAAAAGACCAAGACTTAATAAATCAATTTATAGGTAAAAAATATTACATCAAAAATGAAAATTAAAGTTACTTTCAAACATAATGAAAACAGGAAATAAAATTACTAACATATCTTATTTGCATTGCAAATAAATTCTTTCATTATTTTAATGTATTGGTTAAAAGAATTAATTAAAAGCTCTATTTCAAGACCACAAAATTTTCTGATATGATGATTCCATAACAAATACAAAAATATTTTATCACAGGAAAAATATTTTGCATAACATAATTAATCTTAAGATAATATCGGCCATCTTTAGAGCATTTTAATATTCATTTCAATTTGATTCAAAATGAAATAATTACTGAACTTTAGTAAGAAAAACTTAAGAAAACAACTTTACTTTTCTTAATTTGGTATCAGACAACAGTAGGAACTTAAAAATGGTAAATGCACAAAATATTAATCTAATAAATATAATAATAATAATAATAAAACAAGATATCACACTTTTATCCATTACATTTATTTAAAAAACAAATATTTATCAGAATAGTGTACAATAATTAAAAGCAATAAAATTATCAAATGTTTTTTTTTTCTTAAGCTCTTGAAAAGATGGCACATCCACTATTAAACTAACAGGATAAATTTTACATTACAAATATCATCTTCACTTCTTTTAACAATTCTGATACATTTCAAAATTACTACTTTGAAATTAAAATGCATAAATTATATATCTGAAAAAAAAATTCAGAAATAATAAAGTTTAATGATTTATTTTATAGAATATAAGTTTTTTTTTATTATTTCTAACATTAAAAGAATTATTTCTGGTTATTCTTTTCTGGTTTCTAGATATTTGTGGGTATTTTTCTAATGAACTATCATTAAAAAACTAACAGACCTATTTTGGTCATATGGTTATTCAACATGATGTGATGTTGACATTTTTTTTATATTTTGTGTTGTATTTGCAATGTTTCAGCACTTATATTTATAAACTGACACTTAATATTTAAATAACGAAATAATGAATTATTACAAAAATTTATACACTCCAAAAATAAACCATAGCAGAGAACTGAAATAAAGTATTTTGCTGTCATTCAAATTTACCACTGAAAATGAAATTTTATTATATTATAATTATATTGATAATTAGAATAAAAAAAGGAATTTATTTGATCTTGAATTTGAAAGTTGGCTATTGTCAATTTCTTCTCATTGGACAGAATTAATTAAAAGATAAAGTCAATATATAACACTCCTGTTTAACAAAATCATACAATATATTTCTGATTTAAAGTATACCAAATTTCCTCTGGTATGTTCTGAATCATATTTCATATCAAACACATTTAGTACTCCAGTTTTATTTTAAAAAATTTAAATTAAAACTAATGAACATACATATATGTAATAAATGTTAATATTAACCTATTTTCTAAGCCATCAACATATTCTTTTTTTCTTTTCCTACTTTCTTGAGCAGAATGCTGAAAACAAAATGAAAAGTAATTCTTAAAAATAAGCAAGAATTATATATCATAAAACATAATATAAATTAACTTGTAATAAAAATAAACTTTCTAGAAACAAATCTGTTGCTTTCATTTGATTAATTTTAATAAATACCAAATTTTTTAACATGAATTTCTGTGATAAATATCAAAATTAAGATGAGTTACATTTGTATATTCATAAAAATCTCACAATTTAAAATATCAAACTAGTTAAGCTTATGATTAAAAATATATTATAAATACATATTTATTGAAATAAAAATTTCTTTTTAGTTTGGATATAGCTTTGCATTTAAGTGTAAATATTTTATGAAAATAGTAATATGCCTATCATTCTTTAAATAAAATAAAGTACTATTATATGATATTTTAAAATGTGTTCCAAAATATTTTACTTTAATAAAAAGTAAATAGTAAGTTATTTTCTATAGAATATAAACATTTACCTTATTTCTGATTTTTCGACGAATTCTTTTAAGTTCTTTTTCTTCAGCCTATTAAAATGAATCTTAAGATTTTTATCAAATGAAAGAATATAAATATTATATTACTGCTAATTTTTAAATATAACATTAAAAATTAATAAAAAGCAATCACTAAAAATTAAAACTTAAGACTTGAGGAATTAAATGCACATAATTAAAATGCACTTTTAAACTCCATAAATAGTTTAAATAATAAAATTCAATTTAATTATAGATTTAATTTGCTATACTGAAAACATAGCTAATTACACTAATATAAGTGTGAGTGACCTATCCTGCCTAATTAACAAAAAACTTCAACCAATAACAGAAAAGATTTTCAACAATTATGAATGTGGTTTTATATCAAACTCCTTCACCATCGACAAACTACAATACATATAGTTAAAAATATTGATATAAAATTTCAAAAATTATTATTTTTTTTTTTTTGTGCATTTTAACAGATGTTTGATAAAGCAGATAGGTCCAAAATCATTGAAATTTTAGCTAAGCTAATAACAATCAAATTAGTAAAACTAATCCAAATTACTAAAACAATTCTAGCACCACCATTCACATCCAGCAAATTACATGAATTCATTCTATTTTTGAAATGAAGCAACTGTTATAAGTATTTTATGCACTAAACACCTTACCTATGAAATTAGATATTGTATATATATTTTAAAGAGTTTTATTCTGATTAATTATGTCTTGCCCTATACAATATTAAATACTTTATTACTTAAGTTTTATATATATATATTTCGAAATATGTTAGACTTTGATCAATATTATAAATACTATTATAATGAATCTCTTATTCACATTATTGATTTAGTAATATTGCTTGACAACTACTGATTTTGATAAAGCAAGACAAGACCAACTGCAGAGAAAAACTTAGAAACACACATATACAAGAACTCATGCAGAAGAGTCTCTAACTATTACTACTGTTACTCAAAAGATCAAAAGAAGATGTTCGAGCCTAGATGAGGATGGAAACTGTCAACCGGTACATCACAAACCGTTGTACAGTGTTTGTTTCAGTGAAAGTGATCATATAGAGCAGGGATCAGCAACCTGTTTGTCCTTAAGGGTGGAATACTGAATTTGAAAATCACCAAGGGCGCATATTTTACAAATAATCAACAGGTATAAATAGGCATAAAAAAAAAACAGTTTTATAACTTTATTTTGTTGGTGCCATACATACTGATACATAACATATAATTCAATATGAAACTTGGGGTCCATATTTTCAGCTAACTTCTTATAATTGGGGATATATTTAGAGTTCCCGGTCCTTAAACAGTTATCTAAATGTGAGTCATTAAGCTTTGTTGGGTATTTTGATTTCAAATATTTCCTATTTGAGAACAAAGACTCGCAATTGTATGTTGTTGCACAATATGAATAAATTTTTAGCACACATTTCCATAAAACAGGGTACTTATTTTCATCGACTAAGTTCCAAAACATTTTATCATTACTATGCGCTTTTAAAATAATATCTTTTTACAAGTTTATTATTTCCAATTCTAGGTCTTCGATATTACAAAGCTTGAAATACACTGAGACTATTTCAAGGACATCATCTTCAGTAATATTGAATGGATTTATGAAAAATCTTAGAACAGGTTCTAATGCTGCAAAATCTTCAAATCTAGAAGAAAATTCTATTAGCTTATCTATAATTTCTAATATCTGAAGGTTACAGTTTACATGTAGCAGAAAAATTTTCATTATTCAAATTTAAACTCTCAACAGTATATTTTATACTTGGGAAATGTGATAATGATTTTTTCAATAGATGGGATTTCAACAACACTAACTTGCATTTGACTCTCGGTGATGGGTCTTATTACGCAGCGGAAATTAAAGGGCATTACATTCACTCCACAAGTAAGTCATTTGCCTGTACTGTTGAAATAATTTGATGGAAAAATTAAAAATTGTGTGCAAAGTAGTGGACCAAACTAAGATTTTAATGAGTTTTCTTAAAATACTCTTTTATACTGTCAAGAACAAAATTTATTATCATAAGCATATTTTAATCAAGAATATTATGCACCTCTAAATATATAAAAGAAATTACTTGAACATAGCCAAAAAGCATATTATTACACTTCATATACATAATGAAAACAAATCGCAACATAAATTATTTTTTATGAAGAACTTACCTTTGTTAAGGGGAGATTAGTTGGAATGTGCAGACCTTCTTTTTTAATTAACTTCAATTCATCTTCAGTTAAATGCAAATTTTGTGGAATCTAATAAAAAATATTTTAAGAGTATGAAAAATCAAAAATATAAATATTACAATCACAATAATTTGAATATTAAGTTATACCTTCAACTATTTGAATATGTAATGTAATTTTACATTTCCACACTTTAAAAAGTTAAGGCAGAAGCCATTTTTGTTAGTTAATATTAGATCAGTATTCAAAAGTTGATAAATATTGGAATTAATCTTAAGCTTTTCTTTTATCAATTAAAAATTGCCACTTTTATAAAACATAATATTCCTTAAACCAGTTCATAAAATTGTACCTCTAATAGTTTATACAAAAAAAGTGATAGTCTTACGACTAATTGAATTTCTAAATATATTAAACAAATTTAATTTTAAAATGCATAATACTTGTTAAGCACCCATTTGTTAAAAGTACAATTTTAATGCACTTATGATTTAATTTACTTATTTACACTAAAAGTAAAAAATTGCATAACTTAAATTTTTTTTAATAAAACACTTTTAGCATTGATGAAACTTACAGAGTTGAAAAAGTTTAGGTCTTCATCTTCATATTTCCTTTTGCGTCCTTCTTTACCAGATTTCTAAGATAAAAGGGAAGCGAATAAAATTCAATAATGAAAACTCACCTATATAAATATAAAACATATAAAATCCAATATTTTAAAAAAGAATTGAACACATAAAAATACATTTAGACAGAAGTTTCATAAACATTTGAAAAAAACATGAATGGCCAACAAAAGCTCACTGATAAAAACTATCAAAAGACAAGCATGATTTACTGGTATCAAATTCTAGAAAAATGACCACCATACTTAAATACCAATAACTGAAGGTTACAGTTCTGATCAATACGAAATATTCTGTTGAACAGACATAGAATTGCCATTTGTGTACAAAAGCTTTTACTTCTATGTAATGGTCTTGTGATTCAAATCCAAAAAATAATCAATTTGAGATAAATTTTTGTGATTTGATCATTAAATAAATGATTAGTCACACAAACTGTCAAACAGATTAAAATTGTAGAAGATATTAAAGCAGAGCTTCTATAAAACATAGTCACAGCAATATTGGAGCAGAATCACTATCCAAACTGCATAATGTCAGAAATGTTTGTTGTGCCACAAAGAACAACTACTTTAAGTGGTACATAAATTACATATGTGGCATACAAAAAAAAAAGTGATTATCAAAGCCAGTTGTTACACCAATTTTTCTTGTATCCTTTATTCTATTAAAGCTTTTACTTCACTGCATAACAATTCTGAAGAGAAGTGTTTAGTAACTTAACAGGGATTAGCAGAATACCAACATATAAGAACCTCATTTGAAAATGTGAATAGTTTGACCAATAGTGAAAATGTTTCAACCAATTATCATGCAGACACTCAAGTTTTTCTTGTTAGGTAATAAGTACTTGCCTTGAGGAGCATTTTGTCTTTGGAAAGGATTATGCTTTCAAATTACTCCTTCAGTAAGCAATTGGATATTTAGATACTTCCTTCATTGATATTGTTCTGAATTAACTTAGATCACTGACACAACATTGTTGAAGATTTGACTATAATAATGGTTCTTGGACCACCAATTGGCTATTAATTTTAAACCAGTAAAATGATGAGACCCAGGCGTGAATTGATGCCAAATCAATGATAGGGATTTAATGCAAGCTAATGACAAACATTAATAGTATGGTGGTCACCTAGTTAACAAGTCCTAGAATTTCAACCTCAGAAACTATGCCAAGTCACAGCAAATAGAGGCACTGAGAGGAACTGCAGTTTTTAAGATACTATAAAATCATTTTTGGAGTCTACAATTTCATTTTAAAATTATTGTATTTTCCTAAATACCACAGTAGATTAGTAGTAGACAGTAGATTAGTAAGACCTTTCTTTCAAATAAAAGAAAAAAAAAAAGCAGTGAATAACCTGATCTGCAATTTTTCCAGCAAATATATGAAAAAATATACTGCTTATAATGTGGTGTTACATAAAATAAAAAAAGACATAGTATGATTAAAAAAAATGTGCTAAATTTTATAGAAAAAACATTTATAATGGAAAACATTTGATTGGATCTTATTTATATTTCTCTCATCACACACAAAATGCAATAAAAAGTTGAAAGCACCAGATTGCTCATTAATAGTGATAACTCTGAGAAGAGATTGTATCAAAAGAACTAAACAGTTCAGGTAAAAGCGAAATAATGACAGAAAAATAGCAACTGTAATATCTTTCGGAGGAACTGAATTCATTTTTGGAGGTAAATGGATAAAATTGACTATAGCTAATATAGTTAGCAGAGTGGTGGCACTATTTTTTATTTATGTTATAAAACATTAACAGCATTTCTTTTACAATAATTATAAACTTTACTGATGGAAAATTTTTCTATCAGATTATCCATGTATTATATAAAGGAAAATAAAGCACAGTTATAAATAAAGCACAGGTGGATAAAAAAGAACTGACAATTTAAATTGGATTCTATAACACAAATATCTACTCCTAAGATGTAACACTTAAAACTATTGGACTGAAAGTGAAAGCAATGAATATTAATGCTTGCCATTAACTGGTTGCTAGTCTTGTTTAATCTAGGTATAAATTTGAATACTATGCATGTTGCAATCAGTAATTGAAGCAAATTATCAATTTAAATCAGTTTTCAATTGATAGTTTAAATTTGAGTTTTCTACACATCATTTGGAAGAACCTTATATTTAAGCAATTTATATCCAAAACCTAGCTTATGAAAAATCTATAAATAGTTACATTTGGTAAATAGAGGTAATTCCATTTTCATATTTTCTTTAAGCCAAACCAATAATTGCTGACAGTCAATAAACATTATAAAAAACAAAAGGCATATTCTATTATTAAATTACATTATAAAACCATTCCTTCCCTATGTGGGAAAAGTTAAATCAAAACACAAAATTTTAAACAAAACGAGCATTTTAAGTTTTTGAAATTTCAAAAAGTATAAATTATTTTCAAATCATAAGCGATGTACAAATTGTCACAGTAAATTTCAGAAATGCACCTAAAATAATAAGTTTTAACCGATAAAATTTACTGATTTCACATACAAAAATAAAAAATGAATATTGAAAACAATATTTTAATAAGAAGCATTTTTTCTAAAATAAACATTTTAATTACAACAAACATTTGAAAATAAAACAAAAAACCTTGCTTTTCCTTAAATATCAGGTTTTAAATTACAGAAAATTATCACTGTTCTCAAAATTACAAATGTTCCAGTAAATTAATAATTTCCTACATATACAATCAATTTATAAAAAATTTTACTGCTAACATGTATATACTCACTGATGGTTTTGAAGAGGCTTTTTGCTGAATTGTAACTGCTGAATGATTAGAATCTTCTACAGGTGAGTACTCTGAAGTGACAACTACCACATCAGCACCTAAACAAGAAATAAAATGAACATTCCAATGCTTTAAAAACAGCATAAAATGATTTAAATTAAATGTGAATTATAAAAATACATAATTTTTTTCACCAGACTATAAATATAAATCAATATCATTCATTATTAAATAACAAATCACCAAAAACCAGATTGTAGTACAAAAATATTCAAACACTTTTATTTCCTACCTGAGATCAAACAGCTAATTCTTCAAAAACTAATAAAATTCAGTTTGCAAAATTCAATTTTTAACAAGTACTAAATTTTTCAAACATCAATTCTATTTAAATATTACTTTTGTTAAATGTTGAATAATTTAATATTAATAAATTCAAAATAAAATTTAAAATTTTCAGTTTATAAAAAATTAAAAGGAAATTACTAAAATGGCATAGTTAAATTTTAAATTAAGTGAAATAGTTTTTAAAATTTGCTATCTGCCACTTTGAACTAATAGTTTTATATGGTATTGTTCATGGCCTTTTTTCAAGAAATTTATAAGTAAAACTCTGTGAAGTGGAAAACAATGAAAATAACACATCTCTAAGTCAATCATAAATCACTTTAATGACTGACTAAAATCGATTTAACGATACTTATGTATTAGTATCACCACAACTTTTTAAGCTGATTCAATTTCAAAGAAATTTCCTTATAATTAGAAAATTTCTTTTAAGTAAACTTTTCATAATTAATAAAAGAAATTTTCTAACTATAGATGAAGCGATAATTCTACTTAAGTTTTGATGCGAAATTAGCTGTGGTGATGCTAATACGTAATTACTGATTTAACTTGATATTGAATGATTTTAATAAAATAAGCATGACAGAAATTACTCTCAAAAACATAAATGGGAAAAAAAAAAAAGACTACACAATTTCCAGCAACAAACTAAAGGACTAAATACATTTTTAGATTAAAGGTAGAAGTTTAAATTGCTTTTATATGGCAAAGAGGGGGGGATGCACATTACATATATAAATTTATAATTATACTGAATTAATAATGGCAAATGTTTTCACATGCAATGCTTTTCAACAAAAAACAATTTAAAAAGAGTGCTTATTTTTCCTATATAAAATATAATAATAATATTTAGTGGTAACTATGCACTGTTTTATAGAAAAAAGTATTTTATATATAAATTTTTTAATAGTAAAAAAGTTTTTATTTACTATTTAAAAATGAACAATCTGAATATTACAAATATTAGTAATTGCATCTCATCTTTTAAATAAAGCAAATTTAAGTTAATATACTCAAGCTTTTTTTCTTTCGAAAATAAAAGCAAGATTTTACAACAATTTTTAGAATTTTCTTGACACTAGGATACTGCACATCAATTAATCAACTTTATAATATTAATCTTTAATAAGACAAATTTACAATAAATTTAGATCCTTTTTTTCAGCTATTGATCCTAATTAATGTCTTGTAATAAAATTGATGTATACAGTGTTAATTGATTAAGATCACTGAACAATGCATAAAACATAAGAATAAAATTGTATACCAATGTCAATTGCAGTTTGAGGTGAGACAGAAAGAGTATTTTCTTCACAATATACTTGTGGTACTGAATACATGTCATGATCTGAATGTTCTTTAAAATTTCCAGAATATGATGGGATTAACACTGATGTTTCCACAGGATCACTTCCTGAAGATGCACTCCGAGGAGAGAAACTCTCACTATAATGTGAAGTTGAGTCAGTATCTGGATTGTCACTAGAGCTGGGTACATCACAGGACATCAACTTTTCTTTTTCAATATCTTTAAGGAATGAATTCCAAAAATCGGTTGCATTTCCTGCATCATTATTCTAAGAATTCAAACAGTAACATTTAAGCAAATATTTACATAATATACACAACTTATTTTTCTTTTAAATGAAATTGAAAACAATTCTCTCTTTGATATTAGAAATTTCTTATTTCAAAAGGTTGAATGGTTAGTTACCACTCACATCAACAAAAACTGGAATTTGCAAAATGAAATTATGAAACAAATCATTTGGACATAATTTTATGCGCAATTAACAAAAAACAAATCTTTGTGTGCATAGTAATTTTATAAGTGAAAGATATGATTTTTATATTAGTTTTAGAATATTAATTGATTTATCTTGATTTTATTAAATCCTACATATTTTTAATATCTTGTATAAATTTTTAACAAGAGATAAGCATATCAACTATTTTTTGTGATAGTAAATTGTTAACAAATTTATTGCAGTTTTTCCTTTTATATTTAATTTTAAAAATAGATTCAATGTAATAAAATTAAACAGTACTTTTTTATATACATATTTGTTATGTTTCTGATTGTTTTCCAGACTTATTTAATGTATTTCCAATTCAATTATTTTACATCAGTTCAGTATCAAACACTATATTAAATTATTCAATTATTTAAATTTATGTTTAAATATTTATGATATTAGGAATTTAAAACATGCTTAGGAACTAAACACTGGGGTTTCGTGTTAGTCTAACCAGCTAACTGGATATGTTTTACAGGCCAGAGAACTTGGCTATGAAAACAAAATATGCACACTGTAGGCCTTGGCCCCATATAGGTGGTCATGACACAGTTTACTTTAGTAATATTAAGAATTAAAATGAATCCTAGATAAATATAGATTTAAAAATTAAAAATTTTTTTCAAAAGTTAGGATATAAAATATATTTTACATATTAATGTTCAAAATTTTTCCTCATGTTAACAAAAGCAGAAAGCTCTACAAATAATATTCCACAATAATGAATCATTCAACTGAAAAATTATAATACTAAATCGTTCAATCAAAAAAAAAAAAAAAAAAAAAATGTAATACTGAATCATTTAATTGAAAAGTTGTAATACAAAGAGAAAACATGTTATTTTGCCCTTATAAATTTAATGTAAAAGAGAAGGCAAATATTTTCTGATAATTAATTACTTACCAGTGTTTATTTTCATTTAAAATGACTTAATTATTACTTTAAAATCTTAATAGAATTTTAACTAGGCATATTAATTATATTAAGATATTCTTGCCCTATTAATATTAAGCACATAAAGAAATAAATAGTTGTTTGAAGATACAAAAGATGTTAGGCATTGATATTAATTTGTAGATAAATAACCCAAACTTAAGTTATACATCAATTACATTAAAATTCTTCTATAATTAAATTTCAAAACAAGTGTTAGAAAATCATAAGGAAATTTTAATGCAACACTTTATTGATGAAAGAATTTAAATAAAATATTTTCCCTGTACACTGAAAAAATAAACTTAGATTGTTTAATATAAAATAATTATATTAAAAATTCAGAAAGCAACTAAATTAAAACAGAGAAAAAACTCAATACAATTCTTTAGCTTATCACAAAAAAAAAAAAATAAAAAAAAAATAAATAAAAAATAAAAATGAAAATAAAATATGCTGATTAAAGACACGTGAAATATTAAAAATATTATTAATGATAACTAAGATTGATTTTCTAAAAATATGTAAAGGTTAAAAGCAACCAGAAATATCAGTATGTTGTAGAGTTATTAGTGAGGTATTTAAAAAAAAAAAAAAAACATTCATAAAAAATTGATTTCATAAACATTTTCAAAGCAAAACATATTTATACATTCATAGCATCCTTACTTTTAGACACAAATTTCACTTTCTTCTACTGTATTATTTTTAAAAAATTTTACATTTTAAATTTGATTTAAAAATAATTTAATGAAAAAATAAAACAATAAAGCATACATATATAGATGGGAGCATTTTCACTGTTATTTCTGAAAAAGTATGTAATTTATAATAAGTTTTTCTAATAAATTATAACAAAAGTTAAAAAATTCTTTCAAATTTAATATGAAATTTTAAGTAAATGGAGTTTTTTTATAGTGAGAAATTTTAAATACCTGAAAGAAAGGAGTTCCAAATTGATCCAATCCATCTGTCATACTCTCATCTATTAAGCTATCAATATCTTTCAGAAAAGGATCATTTTCATCAAACAGGATGTCAAATATTTCATTTTCCATTCCAGTAGCATCCTTACTTTTAGACACAATATTTCTAAAAGAAAAATGCATTTATTTACAGTCACAGCAGTTAAATTCAAGGAACATGTATAAAATAATGGATAATATATCATGAATATGGTATTTTCCTGTATATAATCAGTGGATTGTGTGTTAAAAAAATTCCAAATTTCGTTGTGCATATTATATGCCACTGCGGATAATCTGATAAAAAACATTCTCCATCAGAAAAGCTTACAAGTAAGTTTTAAAAGAAATACTGTTTCACAAAAAAATAACAGGCGGTACAAACACACCAGAGTTATTTAAGCTATAATCAGCTTTGTCCAATTACGTTCAAAAACGAATTTGATTCCTTGTATAGATATTACAGTTGTAAATTTGTAAAGGTCATTTTGCATTTTGTCTTGAGCTGTTTCGTTTTGAAAATATTCCAATTCATATATTGTCATATGGAAAAGAAAACTTTAAGTTACACAGCAGATTTTAAATTAAAAGTTATAGTGAAAGCAAACAAAAAAAAAATGGCAATAAACGTGTTAATGTGAAGTGAAAAACAAAGCACCCATGGTATAAAAGAGAAATGTATAAAATATGCAGTTTGTAGCAAAATATCCAATTTTTTTCATTTAATTATTAACGAAGCAAATATATATATATATATTTAAATAACTCTAACATTGTTTTAAAAGTTATTAGAAGCTAAATGTTAATAAGTTTTACAAGAATCTTCCCAAAATTATCGCTCTTGCTCGATCTCGTGCTTTCATCTCAAGTTTATTGCACTTTGCGATGAAATGGATCTAGACTGATATTTTTCAAAATAAAAGCTTTTTTTCTATACTATTTATTAAATTTTTAATCATTCTTTGCATTTTTTTATTTTATGTGACACCCATATTATCAGCAGTTCGTATTTTAGACTATTCAGTGAAAAAAATTGTTGCGAAATATACACCGCTGCGGATAATGCAACACTTTTTTTCTTTTACTTGAAAAAAAAGAAAGATGTGTGGATAATACACCGCTATGGATTACATACAAGAATATATGGTAAATTTAATTATGAAAAGAATTGTTACTTATAGAGATTTTTTATTTACTGTTATTATAATTCATTGCATAAACTTTTTTTAAAAACATTGAAAACAAAGAACAAATAGAAATTGAAATAAATATTCTTCACACATAAGCAGATTGGCCATTAAATTAGAAATTTAAGATTTTCTTTTAAATGCCTATTAGAAATGAAATATGAGAATTTTTTAACATCAGTTACACATTCTTAGAATGCTTATTTAAATAAAGTGCATTTTTTGAGTAATAAATTAATTATTTCATTCATCATATATAAAGATATGAATTATAATATAAATCGGTAATAAAAATACTCAGTATTTCATCTCCAAGATAAATATGATAAATATTTGGGTACTTTGGGCTTATCCTGTCGATCATTTTTGCTAAATTCCCAAACAAGATATAACTGCCAAAAGATAGATTCTGTGCCAATCATTGCAAATGGAGTTAACTTTACACATCTAGCTGGCATCATGCAGCCTATTGATGTGAGGATAATAAGCATGCAGTTTACTTAACAATATAATTAAACTTTATTTGAACAGCACAATCAAAGCCATGTAATTGCAAAACGGATAAGCTAGGGATATGATGTTTTACACACATGATTTAATACACTGTGGTCTGCTCCATTACAGTATAATCCTTGACTACACAAGTTAATGTTTTTTAGCATGTTGAAATAAACTGCTTTGATTTCACTCCACTGCCAAGTGATTCGAATTCGGAATTTGTCTAGCCCCAAAGAGAGTGTAGTGGTATGTTTTCAAAAATATGGAATTATTTCCAAAAAAAAATGTGATTAATGGCCATGATATGATATTTTATATCAAAACTGATAAGCAATGGGGGGGGGGAATATATAAGGAAAAGAAACATGGTTGGATGGCTCATAACTCCTGTTTTTTGATCATTACCAAGTGCAGAAGAGAAATTAAAATAATTATATTTAAAGTGAAATAATAATACCTGTCTAAAAGAGACTCCATTTTTGCTAAAGTAGCATAACTTTCTAAATCAGTTGCAGCTGTAAAAAATTATAGGTTAATTATAATAGAAATATATAAAAAATAAATAAATGATAATATATATATGTACTACATTATGCATCCAAGCTATAACAAAATTTAAATTAATTTTATTTCATGAAAATTTAAAACTACTTTTATCTTTCACTATAAGTTTCCAGCAAAAATTTTTATAAAACAAACAAAGTGTGTAATATGATAAAATTTCTAAGAAATACAAAGATGAAAATAATTACAAAGCAACAAAAATTATTTTAAAGTGGAAAGTAAAAATATATGCTTCATTTTTTAACCTTTGACAATCAATGGTCATTTTTAGTGCAAAAAACTAAGGCTTATTTAAAGTGGATTCTGAACCACTACAACTACCAACCCAGATGTGGGATTCAAACTCACAAACTGTTGAAACAAAAGTTAGGGCATCAATCATTTGGTTGCAAGTTCATATTTCAAGAAAATTTATTAACACAGAATATTTAAAATATAGATTAATGAATCTTTTATGCTACATCATAAGTTGCAACTTAAAAACTTTAGAGAATGCAAACTACTGCAACTAAAACAAAAACTGCCACATTAAAAGGATTTACTAAAAATTGAAGAAATTTAAATGGAAAACTATTAAGAGGCAGATCAAAAACTATAATCTTACATTAAGAATATAGAAAATCATTATGTGAATTTTTAAGAACACAAAATATATAGTTATGATAGTTATTTATTTATTTTTTTTAATTAAAAATCATTTATTTTACAAGCAAAGTATAAAAAACTTGTTAGGTTAAGGATGAGAAACACAGAAAAAAAAAAGAGAAATAACACGAGTACAAAAGCTTAAGTTAATTTTTACAAATATATTATTATATAAATTAAGTCAAAAAAATGCTTATTAATTATTCAAATATATTTATATAAACAAACTACAGGATTTACTGCAACATCATTTTATACTAATTAATTGAAGGTATTAATAATAAATAAGTCTAAAATTAATAAAATAACAATTGTTAAATAAAATAAATCATTTTTACAAATGATGGAATTAATTACTAGTAGAATACTCATAAAAACTAAATACATTTTGATAAATAATTTTGGCCAAATTTCTTAGTAAGGCAAATATTGCCCTACCAAAACACAAATACCATTTGTAAGTAATGGATTATAGAATTTCATCATTTTTCTATTCAATGACTAATTAAATGATTCAACAACATCAACTACTGAATGTTTATCATAAAGACTTAAATCCAAGAATAATTATTAACATTTAGAAACAGTTAAATTCACACAAATAAAAATAGTCCATGTAGGAATGCTTATTAAAAAATGAAACTGAAACATTATCCTCACAATTATGGAAAAGTTTTTGTGATCAAATGTTAAATGTTCAAATAAAAAATTTAGAATGTAATGTCCATATGTAAATCACAATTTAATATAGACAGAATAATATAATATAAAAATGTTTTTAAGTAAGTATTGTTATATTTAAAAGTATGGTAATCTAGTATTAAAAGTATGGTAAGATTTGGTTTTCACTATTTTTAGAAAGTGTACGAGGGGACAAGTTCCGACAAGATGTAAACATAAAATAAAAATAGCAGGTTCTCTCGCGGCATATCTAATATAAAGTAATTTCACGGCCTTTTTTAAATACTTTCTCATTTTCTCAAACAAAAAATTTCTTTAATTAATTAATTTGCAAGTTACCTGTTAATTTTTAATTAGAGATGGACACTGTTTAATAACACAACGCACCGGTCAGCTGCTGATACAACAAAAAATAAATGAGTCATATCTTAGTTCCAACACATCATTTTTGACGTCACCCGATGGAAGAGACGCACAAGATTCCTATTGGATAATAAGTTAGCATTGCATCATGCATTTTATTTTACTCCTGACCTGAGTTTCACTTGTTAAATGCAATTTTCAGAATAAAGTTCAAATATTTCTTCAGGACAAATATTGTATTCCTTGCTTAATTACATAATATTTTGTATGTTGATCTGAAATTTAAATGATGAAAAAAGTAACAAAAACTCAAAGGAAAATGGGAACTGAAGTGAAAAACTTTAACGACTTTGCTTTTTGTTTGTAAATAAAATTTGCTTTTTTTCTGTTAATTAAATGTTACTTTTCAAATCTTCAATGTTGTTAGATTCGCCAATTATTTAGTAAATAAGAAAAAATTGCTGTGCGACCATTGTTAAAATTATTAAAGCCTAAATTTTTGAACTTTCAATATTTGTATAGTAAAATTATTAAAATGAAAAGAAGACTTAATATGTCTCTATAGTTAAGGAAAATCACGCAATTCTAACCTGTCGATCTTCAAGGGTCGAAGGTTAGAATTAAAAATGGAGTCATTTTTTAGGCTGTAAATTCAACCATTTTGCTCATTATTTATTGTATATTTTATTAATAATGTTTAGTTAATGGCCAGTCAGTTGTCTGGAATAGCTATTATTCTTTTCATTGCATTTGGCAGTGTGGTAAGTAAGATCTTATTTATTAAGATTATGAATAATTTAATAAATTTATTTATTTTATATCTTTTTGTAATGCTATTATTTCTCTGAAGGTTGAAGTAGTCGGCTTTAAATTGTTCTGTATCTGAAAACCGTATCTTTGTATAAACTTTTAATTTTGAAAACAGATTTTGAGCTAATTTATTATTTTATCCTTTTTCTACTTAAGGTGAAGAATATAACACTGTCAAATGTTAGTTAGTGGGAGGGGGGTTTCCATGATTTTTCTGATAACTTTATATTATAATATGTAAAGTATTCATGCATGCTGACAACTGTGCTATATTAATAATATTAACTTGATTTTTCATAACATCCTTTTCTGTAAAAATTATGTCCATTTTTCTTAAATAAAATATTTATTAAAATAACGGTTTTAGTAATTGCTTTTTTAAACAAAGCTTATATTTGTCAATAAAAAAATATGTTATTTTTTTCTTGAAAAATAAGTTTTGTAATAATGTATTCATTGCTTTCTTTGAAATGTTGTGAGAACAAGCACTTGATGTAATTGCTTTGCATATTACATTATTTTGCTAATTGAAAAGATTTATATGATGGGCTGTGAAATAATTTTGCTATATATATACCAACAATAAGATAATAACTCCAATTCCATTGTTTTTTGCTATTTAGAGTTACTTTCAAGTGGAAGATTTTATCATTGATAATAATTAGTAAAATGGTTCAACAAATCTACCGTTGCTTTTAAAATTTGTGTATTTTTTCATATAAGATTGACCACTACTGTTTTTGGTGACAATTTGGGACCAATTGATCTTTTTGAACCATAATATTATATTAAAAATTTCTTTATACTGTACAATAGTGTTTGTATCATTCTTAATTGAGGAAAAATTTTCACTTTTTTGTTGCAGCATTGCTTAAAGCATTATCCTAATCAATAAAAAAATAGTTAAGCTTTTTCTTATTTTACATATTTTTGCTAACAAAAGTAAAATGAATAAAAATAATTCTTGGGGAAAAAATACACTGTGTCATGAATTTTTTGAAAATATTTTCAGCAAATAATCTTTGATGTCAGCTAATAAGAAAGTACTTAACTAATGTCCTGTCTAATACTATAGAATAACTTTTTTAGTTTACTTTTCACTGTTTATGAATCACATGTATGTAGATATAGATAAACAATACTACAATCTGTTAAATTCATTTCTTTGAAAAATAGGGAAGGCTTAAAATGTTTTAGAAAGTTAAAAAGACATAAAATATAGTATTCAATTTCTCTGCTTTTCAACAAAGAATCTGCAAAGATTAATATTCTATGCCTTATTGTGTCATTCCAGTTTCAATGAAACTTTTGTGGAATCTTTCAAAGAATTTAAATTATTAACAATTGTATCTATTTTGTTAAGATTTATTGTTTAATTTAAATTATTAGTATTTATCAGTTTTTTTTATTTACTTTTTTTTTTATTTTATTTTTATAAAACATAGTATTTTTCTGTTAGCCGGTCACAAATGTGAGCCAAGTCAACAAGAAAAGAAAATGACAAAACAGTCAACGGTGTAAAAGTTGAAGCCATTCAACCATAAACAAATTTTAATTAATAGTATCCAAAACTAGTTTAACTATAAACAAATAATGTATTGTAAACAAAATAGTTTTAATTAAAAATAATGCTTTCAATTATTGGTTTTCTAGAATATGGTGATGGCTTTGAGAATTTGCTCAAATAGTTTGTTTACTTCTTCACATAAAATCCCCTTATGCTTGTAAGAAATTTGGTGGAATTCTACATTATTTGGCAATTTTTTTGCTTGCGCCTGTCTAACCAAAAAGTACCATATATTTATTTATATATTAGTCATAAGGCTGACTTAATATTTCTTATTATATTTAAAGATTTAATTGCATTCTTAAGAAACACATCTAAAACAGAATTAAAATTAAATCATCAAAAATTCTTGCACACTATGACTCTTTTTATTAGCTTAGCTCTAATTATTTAACCCTTATGTAAACTCTAAAAACACTATGTAAACACTAAAATTATTTAACACTAATGTGAATTCATTTTAATAGAATTTTTAAGGTATATAAGGATATTTTAATTTCATTACATTACACATAATAAATCAATTTTAAAATATATCAAATGAAAATATAGTACATATTAGAAATACATAATTTTGTTTTTAAAGCATGCCTTTTTCATGTAAAATAAAGAGAAAAAACTAAAAATACTTTTGTTTATTTTAATTTACTTTTTATCCCCAGTGATTGATTTCTTCCTATAAGCACCCTGTAATTTTTTAGGCTAGTATCATCTTCCAGTATGTATACAGTAAATCAAAATATGTTTTATTATTCCAGTTTGATAATGAATGTATATTGCCAAAAAATGATTATGTTGTTAAATTATTTTATTTATTTTTTAGTTTTTTATATATGAAGAGCTTATAATTTAAGTTTATTTAACTTTTGAAGTTTATACAAAGTTTTCAAGTGAATCAAAAATAAAAAAAAATCAAGCTGCTTTATAAGTTTTTATCAAACACAAAGCTATCAAAATTCAATACCAATTATTAATTTAAACTCATTTGATGTAGCTAGATGGTATTTAAAAATATATACTACAGATATGTCTTAATGTATATCATATTTAGAAATTTTATTAATATTATATTCTTGAATATGATTCATTGAAAAAAAAAATGTTTCATTTCTATGTAAATTATTCTCATGAAATCAATAATTTTTTAATATTTTTTTAGCTGTTATACATTTTTTTGCAATTGTTAAATAATTTTTGTATTCTTTCAAATGCAATTACATTTGTTACTTCTTTTACATAAATCTTTTTCATTTTAGACATTTATACTATTGTTCCTCTTTGCAAAGAGACAGATAACTAGATTTGCATTAAAATCCAGACGTGGACCTCATGCAACAGTTGGTGCTGGAGCACCAAAGGTATTCTATTCAATTAAGAAAAGATTTCATAACAGTTTTAGAACTTGTAGAATCAAATCCCCATAAATTTCCATACTACATTTTGCATTTTTAAATTTAATGAATGAAACAGTGCTATGTTTGTAAATATACTATTTTATAATGTCATTAAGTGATTTAACCATAGAAATATTAAATTTTTATATTAAATTTATTATATTTTTACATAACATAAATTTTTAATAACATATCTGACAAAGTCAGATATGTTATTCAATAAAAATTAATACTCGATATAATTGACATCGTCTAATTCTATTAAAATAAAGTGATTTAATTAAAAATCATAGAATAGTTTTTCAAAAAAATTTGCAAAATTTTCAGGAATATGATTTTTTTGCCAAAAAGATTTTTTAAATGAAGTATTGACATCTTGAAGGGATTCAATAGTAACTATTTAAGTATATTGCAATACTTATAATAAACATTAATTTAAAAAAAAATGTGGGAACACTTAGTAAAGAAAAATAGCATTGTTAGACAGCTTGCCAATTTTATGCAGTTATATTAATTTCATTGCATTATAATCAAATGAAATAAAAAATAATATGAAAATAATTCATATATTAAAGTTAGACTGAGCAAAATGAACTTGAAAAAAAATTCAATAAATTAACCACCATTGCCAAAAAGTAATCAAAATTGCCTAAGCAATAATAATTTTTATTTAATTATATAGAAAAAGAATTGCTAACATTTTTCAATATTTTCATTTTGCAGTAAGTTATTAAAAGTTTTACCAAGCAGTTATATATTATAAAAAACCCAAAATAGTGTGTATGGTCTGTATGTGTTTGTGGTTTTAAATTTGTATTACTTATTGATATACTGATTGTATAATGATTTAAATAATATATTTTTAAAATATTAATTCTAAAATGTATACATTTTGAAATTTGGAAGCGTAATTTTATTCTTAAAATTGTTTTTAATCTGAAGATTTACTTACTAAGTATAATAATTGTTAGAATATAAACCATAGTATAATATACTTATTTTATTTTTAAATATGCATCAAAATTTAACTTCTTATAGTCTTTTAAATTTTATCAAGATATTCTGTATTTTTATAATATTTATTTTATTTTACTGTTTATAAAAAATAGAACATAGCATGTAATAAAATGCTTACTTTATAATATTTTAAAGAATCATTAGCTTATTCTATAAGAAAACCGTTCCACACACACATAATAGCAATTGTCTTGAATAGGAGAACTTTTTTAATTTTAATTAGATAGTCTTGATGCATTTTATTTTGTAATTTCATGCTTAAAAGCATGAAATTACAAAATACTTTTGCATTGAAAAAAAATCTGAAACTTTATATTGATATTTTTTTTTATTCATAGCTGTTTTAATTCATTGCTAAAAAGTTTTCATTGGGATGTGTTTTCATAACGTTAAGAAAATTACATTAATATAATGACAATGAAAAAAAAATTTTAAATTTTTTCTATTCATTATTTTATTTCATTGCTAAAAAATTTCTTTTGGATGTGTTTATATTGTACAAATTTATACATTTTCACATACATCATACAATTTTTCCTTAGTGGTAAATAAAAGTTCTTAAGAATTTGTATTTTTTTTTTTAAATCTGGTTAAGATATTTAAACTGCATGTTTGATATCTGCTTAAAATTATATATATTTTAAATTAAAATGTACTTATTTGTTTTTAAATCCATTTTATATGTATTTATTCTGTACACTTTAACAACACAAAGTTAATATTTAATCTTTATCAATATTACTATTGCATTTTTATAGTTAAATTTATAATCGAAAATTCATTTTAAATCTATGATAAATAATTCTTTGATACTTGTTTTTGTGTAATATACCTTTCAAATGTTTAAACCTGAATGAAAACTTGCTTATTTACTTTATTACCCAAACTCAATTATTCATATCTTGCTGTACTGAAAGCATTTTTAGCTCAGTACAGATAAATTTTTTCTAAGAAAAAAGAGAGTTATTTCAATAGATATTTTCAAAAATTATGTGATGCAAAAAATCTTAAAAACAATTCTTAATCTTATTGTATTTTGTATTATATTATTTACTTCATCAAAATAAATAAAAAAAAATTATTTATTTTGATAAAGAAAAATATTACTTTTTTAAAAAAGACAAATAATATATATATTTACTCTCTGTTGAAAACTTTACAGTGGTCACAAAATTATCAAATAACTAATGAAGAACAAATAATTATGGAAAAAACATTTTTATATTCCTAATCATTTTGATTTAAGTTATTAAATCTGATTATAATCAATATTTTCACTAAATCATGGTCTGCAATTTTATAAACTACCTAAGATATATATTTTGTGTGTGTGTCTTATTTTAAGCAAGATTCTTTAAAGCATTCACTCTTAATTTTTTTCTCTTATTTATTTTTTTTTTAAATTTTAAATCATAATATGAAAGTATGCTGATTCTTTGCTTTTGTGATGAATTGAATTTTGGCCATGTAACTTGAATGAGAAAGCTTTCTGAAAAATCATTGTGTTTTGAAATTGGGATTGAATAAGTATTCTTAAATAAATATAGCTCCTCATGTATAAATATGCAACACTCAATTAAAAAAATTAATTTAAATTTTTTATAAGACTTCATATATATTTGCTTTCTTTCAAAAGTAAATTATTTTAATATCCTAGTGTTATTAAAATAACTTCTGTGTATTTCAATTGTAATTTGAATTTCTCTGTTTCTTCTTCTGTTAATTTAAATAACAGATTTTATTATCATATAATTGATATCACTGTCACTGTTTTAATTAGTTTCAAAACTTATACTTACTTTCAGTCATTTTGCCAAGAAATTGACAGAAGACTTAACCACATTGAACAGATTAGGGGTGAACCTTGGTTATTAAGTTCTACAAATAAGTACCTGTTTGAAAATGAAAATGATATTTCACAATGTAAGTTTTTTTTTACTTAATTGTTTAATTTCCTTTTAAAATTTTAAATAACTTTATAATCTAGTTTAATAATTTTTCAATCAATTTATTTAAACAGGAATGTATGTTTTTATTTATACATTTTCTGCAGAGTTTTGCTTTACTCATTTTCTTTTCAAATTTTATTCACATTCTTTGCTTTTTTTAGTAATTGTATTTCAACTCATGTCAATATGAATTCATTCTCTTAGCCTATACTATTTGATTGACCAAGATATTTACTATCAATAATCATTGACCAATATTCAAGGTTGTACCATCAAAATTAATATAAAGTTTACATGAAAACATATAGTTAAATAGTAAATTTTAATAATTTAAAATTTTTAAAAATAAAAGAAATTTATTTAATTAATTAATTAATAAAATTATAATTAAAGAAATAAATATGCCACTATCTTTTTATTATAATTGGGAAAAAATGATAACAGTAATTCATAGTAACATCACTCTTTAGTGTACTGAATTGTGAAGTCGACATATTTAAATTCAACACTTATTTTGCTGTTGCAACATAATTTTATAATTTTCTACAGTGATCTTAAAATTACCTTTTAACAGATTTGTAAAACTCACTAGGTATTTCCAAATTATAATTTAAAAAACTATCGCCCTAATTTTAGAATTTAGACTATGAAACATGCTTCTTTAATATATTAAAATTTCTCTTATTTCGATGAATTGGTATTGTTACTATTTATCTTTTTTCAGTACTTATAAATGATACTATTATTCTCTTACTTTTTCAATATTGAAGTGATTTTAAGTCATACTTTAATCATCCATTGAGTAGAATTTCTGTTATTTGAAGATTTAACATGGTATTTTTTAAAAATAAAATATTATGTATAGCAATCAATCGTGTTTTTTAAATTATTTGTTTATTTATAAATGATATAATTATTTTTCTCAAATTTTCATACTTCAAAATTTTACGTTGTTTTTTTCCTAGTATTTTAACTAATCTCATTCATTAGACAATACAAATTTATTGTTCCAAAAATGTATGCTTGTTTTTTCATTCTTTTCTATTTTTAAAATAATAATTCTTAATTTTACTTTTCATTATTTGGAATAAAAAATTTCCTTTATTCACAAATCTTAATCAAAATAAATATTATTAATATAAATAAATATTATTATGATAAAATAAAATTAATTTAATTCTATTGTTAAAATCAAAATTTATTTTAAATATTCCATATAAGTAAAAATTTCCCATTTTAAATTCATTTAAATCAAAGTATGTTATTATATTTTTGGGAATTGAATGTGACGGTCTTTTACAAGTTGTTAAGACTAATGGTTAACATTCTTGCCTTCAATTCAACAGTTTGTAGATTTAAATTCCACTTTAGGCTGAGATGCTTATTGTAACTCAGAATCCATTTCAAAGTAGGTCTTGGTCTAATTAGTCCTCGTGTGCAAAAAATTGTTGAGTAGCTAACAAACCTAGTTGTTGAATAAATAAAACTGCAAGAAGGAACATGCACTGCTGTTTTGTATTTAAAATTTTTTTCTTTACTGTTTTATATCCTCATTTATAGATATTAAATTTGTGTGTAAATCATTTAAATTTTTTAAGGTTTTAATTTATTAAAATTAAACAATATAATACATGTAATGTAAATTTCTAAAATATAAGGCCGAATCATAAATAAAACATTTATAGATATATCATTTTATTTTGAAAGAAATTGGCTGTACAAGTAGCCTTCTTTTATGTTTACGGGAATTAATTTTTAAAACTTTTGCTGAAATATTTCTTAACTTTTAGGATTGTTGTGGAATACCTTCTATCAGAGTCTTCATTCTAGGAAATTAGTGTTTTTGATACAACTAAAATAGATTGTTGATGTAAATAATTTAAGAAAAAGCTAAGGAATGTAAATAAAAAGGAAAATAATTTATTTTTTATGTGAACAATAATATTTAAAGGAAATTTTAGGTTATTTTTTTCTCAAAATTTCAAAAACAGCATGTTAAATGCTGAAAAGTCTTAATTCAGAATTCCTATTTTGTGACAAGTTTTAAACACAGATATTATAAGTGTAATGGTATAAAGAATGATAAAGATGTAAATGTTTTACTGAAATTTGAATGATAATGCTTTGAAATAGATAAATTTTTTTTAAATTAGGAATAGACATTTAAGAGGTTCATGTACATGTATATATTGTTATACAATATGGTATTTTATTGTAATACAACTTTTTTTTTCTTTAATAATTTATAGTGTCACCCACTCATTTGTATCGGATGAAAGCTGTTGATGATGTTAAAGAACTTTGTGAGTAATCATTTACTCATTTTCTTCACATATTTTATTTTTATTATTATTTCTAATGATTTTTATTTGAAATTAAATTTTAATATTGTTTAGTTATTATATTTATAAAAATGCTTAAGTATATATGAAATTTAGTTTGTTAACACATTCTAATGCTTTCTTGATGTATGTTTCATAATTTATATTTTTTTATGAAATAATTTAGCAATTTTTATGAAACAAACTTTAATTTTGAAAATTATTTGAGATGTGCTCTGATTTCCTAATCATCAAAATAATTAAATGGGGATCTTACTATTTTTTACTTATTTGGAAATATTTCCTCACATTATTACAGGTGGTTTTTAATATTTCTTGTAACTAATATTTGGTCAGTTCTTAGTAAAGTTTTTTATATTTGTATTTCTAACAATATTTCTATGTTATTCCAAATTATTTCTAAATAAGTTACCTTTTCCAGATCTTTGTCTATGATATAAAAAATCACACTTTGTACAGAATGCCTGATAAAACCCTGTCTCATATTTTTAACTTTAAAATAAAATTATGGATTAAAAAAATATTATGTATGTATAAATACTTGAAAGGTATGTTCTACCAAGTGATACAAATTGCTGCATCTTATTACTAAAATTAGAAAATTAATCATAATATATCAAAAAATAAATAAGGTACCGGTAAAAAAATAAGCTTACTATTGATAAACATCAATGACTTATTATTAAATGATATCTTACATATGAGAAATATGAAGGAAATAATGCATACTGTATATAATCATTTCTCATTGTACTAATTTTTTTTCTTCATTTTCTTGTGCATTTAACCTTTAATACTAAAACATTGCTACTCTACAAATTTCTAACTCTTTTTTCCTCCTATCATGTTTAATTTTCAAGATAGAATTGCTTCTTAATTTCACAGTTTGGACTACTGCATGTTATTTCATCATGTCATGGCCACTTATTTAAGTTTTAACATTTTGCTTTTATTGTTCTTCCAAATTAAAGAAATGAGACAGGATTTTATTAGATATCTTCTATGGAAATGGTATGAAATTAATATCAAGAAATGAAATATAAATTGATTAAAAAATCGAGTTAACAAATATTGTTATTGGACAAAGATTTTGTATTAAAGTGGTGCATATGTGTATTAGTTATAAATCAAAGGAGACATCAGTAAAGGAAATAAGTTCAAGTTAAGAATCTTGTTCTTAAATTTTTCTTAAAGTTTCATTTTGTATTTATTGCTCAAAATATTTTCCTAATACATGCACAATTAAATCTGTGTGAATTAAAACTGCTAAATATAATTTTTCTTCTTGTCTTTTATGTTTTGTAGTATATTCCATTTAATATATTTTCGAAATTTTTCTGTGAATTGCACATTAGAAAAGTTGTCAGTGATGCAGAGTAATAACAATCTTATTAGGAGTGCATTTTCATATAAGGCTGTGTAAAATAATTAAAAGAATCTTATTTTATGCTAAATCTTTATTTCCTGGCTTAAAATTAATAAAAGCTTCATTAAGATTTAAAACATAACATTTTTTATGTATTTTTCTTTTGTCTTTTTATTGTTTTAGGTCTTATGATCAGAGCTACAAATGTTGCCAAATCTCGCCATATACAAGAAGATATTCTTCAGTATTTTATCAGACTTCATAGAAACAATGTGTTCACTAATATTGATATACAAGTTTTGTACAAATTTTTGTCACTCTATGAGCATGCTCGATTTCAAGACGAGGTTAGTGTAACTTAATCAGTAGGTTTTCTTTTAACAATAAAATATTGCATATTGAAAAAATAATTTATTTGTAGTATCAGCAGTCTGTTATTAATTAATTTATTAGTTCTTTCGCATTTTTATAGCAATCAAATAATAAGTTATTAAAATTATCTAAAGATTTTCATTGAATTATATTCTAATTTTGTTATAAAATTTAGCATTCTTGGTTGGAAATTCCAAGCTGATGTGATGAAAATTAGAACATTGCAGAATATTATTTTCATTGAATTTTTAAGTAATTTTTTTTTAAATCTAATTTATTGAATGTATGTTAAAGAGTTGAGAATTGTATATTTGAGTATTACATTTACTTAAGTATATAATATGATGTAATTCATTACCTTTTTAATAAAAATCCTAAAAGTTTTTAAAGTTGACTCTCAAATAAGCTGAATTTTATTTTATTCAGCTTATTTGATTACTTTAAAATTTTATTTTTAAAATAATCATAATAGTTAAAATTAATTTAGATATTAAGAAATAAAATAATTAAGATAATAAGAAAAATTAGTATAGATATTATATTATTTAAAAAAAAATTAAATAGTACTTTTAATAAGCCTTTATCATGATATGGCAAGACTGTAAGTGCTGAAGATATTTAGAATATATATTCATATCTATATAAATATTGTGATGTATTATGGAAATTTATATCCAGAATGAATACTACTGGACTTGATATGCAATATTTGAATTAAATAAACTCTGTAAGTCATTAGTCTATAATGTTACCGCATAAAGCAGAATGTGATTAAAACTGGTTGGATTTTTTAATAATTTATCTTATATAAATAAAGCTTTTAGTTGTTTAATTACATTCTACTAGGATTGGATCAAATGTTAGATGCCAAATAATTCATTGGGACTATTGAGAATATTTCTTTTACTAGTAATTATCATTGTCATTACAATTATAATAATAACAAAAGTAACTATTTTGGAATGTTTTTAAAATTTAAATGCATTTTTTTTTAATTATCATCTCCCTCAATACACATATACTTTTAGTGAATCACTATCCAAAGAAAATTTAGAAAGAAGAAATCATAATTATATTTTACTTAATGATTAAATTATTCCTAGTGCAGAGAAAGTATAGGGCAACAACAATCTAGTGTATCACAATAATTATAAATCTTACAGAATTTCCTATTGTTATCCATCTATAAAGCAAATCTAAGGATGTTATAAGATTCTTCACTGTATAATAACTATGAACAAAGCAAACAGTTACCTGCAAATGAATAGTTTTTATTTTATTGAAGTTTCTCTAAAGAATTAATTATGAATTAGTAAATTAATTTTTGTATCATGGTTTACAATACTTTGGCTTTTATTGTGAAATGTTTCAAATGCTATGATTTAGGTGAAAATGTTTTTAAATATCAATTAATTTAAAGATTAATTTTGGTGAAATTATTCAGGTATATAATCCTTAAATTATACCTGAATTATATACCTGAGAAATTAAAAAATTCGACCCTTTTATTATCGTTTAGCATTACTTCTTTATAAATTCCTTTCAATAATATTTTTCATTTTGAAAAAGTGTGTTTAATAATAGTGAATTATAACTTGTTTTATTAATTATAATTTAATAAAAGTGAATATAAGAAATTACTCTTTTTTATTTAAATTTTTTTTAATTCTAAATATTCAGTGACTATGTACTGTATAATTGTTTTGCTTGATTTTTCAAATTACAAATAATATTTCTTGCAGATATTTTCTTACAAAGAATATTGTGAGTTTTCCAGTCTTCTAGAAAATTTGAAAAAAAAGTATGTTAAAATTCATATAAATTGCAAAGTTTTTTATTCTCATATCATGCTTTGCTTTATGGTTTTAATTGTAATAAACATGATTCTGTTGTGCTTATTGTAGTTTTGAATTATATATATATATGTATATAGTGAAATGAAACACTCTCAATTAAAAAAAAAAATTGTAGTAGAAAAATTTGTTAAATATATAACAGTGTTGAATATACTTGAATCCAAGTATATAGTGTTGTCCAAAAATCAAAATATTATTTATAAATATTATTTATATGTGTTAACAGTAGGAATTGTAGCCAGATTTAATTTTTATTCATTATTTGATGTTTAAAGTAGCAAAGCTTTTTTGTGATTAATTTTAAAGAGAATTGTATACAAATGCTGTGCGGTTCTTGAGATAAAAGTTGCCATACAGAATGATTCTTTGTAAGTAAATATATATCAAGGTTGTTACATCTGTATGGTATATCTCTGTCACTATGGGTTATTATTTAGTCTCATAATGACATATGATTGGCATATGTGATATCAAATTCTTCAGACGTGAATATATTGTATAACCATCAATTCTTTTATATTCTTAATAATCAATTGATGATAAATCAGTTACGCTCTTTGTATTCATCTGACAAGAAGTATTTTCCCCATGATCTCATGTCAAAAAAAAAAAAAAAAAAATCATTACAGAAAGTTTTTCTGCAAAAAAATTCCCAAAGAGTGTTTATAAAAGCTAATATTAGCATTTGTATTATTGCAATGATTAATATTAGAATTCTATTTCTACATTTCACAAATATTGCTGAGGGATGAAAGTATGCAGCAATGATGTATTGGTGTATGTTATATGGAATATGTTGAGAAAAGTTAAGAATTTTAAAAATTATTTTAATTTTTTCAACGTAACCATTTTGATTTAAAATATTTAAATAGTTAACTCAAACCATATCCTTCAATTCTCATTAAAAAATAATTTTTTATTTTCTTTCAACATGATTTTTGATATAAAACATTTTAGCAACTTAAAGTATATAAAAAGTTTTAGCAGTCAGAATTAGTTTCTGTTTATTCCCATTAAAAAAATATTTTTACTTTAAGTATCTTTTGAAATTATTCTTATTATATTGTTAAAAAATTAAAGAGAATGGATTAATGATAATTCAAATATTTATTGCTGCAACTTTTCAATATTAACCAACCTTTCCCTGATTATTTAACTTAAAAAGCTTTTTTCCTTATTATTAAACACATTGATCTGCTTTCAAACTGTTCTGGTGTAAATCTGTTCACTTACATTTTTTTTTTTTTCATAGAAAACATAATCGATGTTAACTTTTTGAATGATCATTAATTTTGTGTTATTTTTTTATTACATTTCCAGTACAAATAAATTGAGCAATTTTTAAATTTTTATTTTTGTTATTACTTTTATTTTGTTTGAGTACAGTTTTTGTTTTAAATTTTTGTACAAGGTTTTAAAAAATTCTATTATTAATAGAATATTTTAATTTTTGAGAATAGGTACCAATATTAATTATTTATATTATTATCCATTCCATTATCACTATCATTTTAATTTAATTCAAAATTGAAAGTACTTAAAATTTCATAATGTGTTATATTGCAAAAATTTTCTGTTTCTTTTCTTTAATTATCTGAGCTTGTAATGCAATATTTGATAAATTATGTTCTTGTAATTACTTTTTTAAGTTATAAACCAAGTATGCAAATAATTATTTTTTTACATTTATTTTTATGCTATTTTATGTATTGAAATATATATCCATATTTGTTTTTATACTATCTTCTTAAAAAAATATTTTTTGATATATGTTGAGAGTTTAAATTGATTTCTGTTTTCCTATTTTCAAATTATTACTCATTTTCATTTTTTATACTTTGGATCATACTTGTGGTAAATTATAGCAATTTCTAAAGTTTTTCAAATTATAGAATTAGTTTGGAATCAAATTTTCAAATATTCTAACCTTTATATACTAAATAATGAATAGGCTTAATATGTATCTTACATCCATACTAGACTCGATTGTATTGTGTTAGGGCTTAAAAATTATGCATCATACCTTCTGTTGGTCTAATTGCTGCCTTTTTTCTGTGTCCATAAAATCTTTAAAATGATAAAAATCTCTAAGTCTCTAACTCAGTTTAATAGCATTTAGTTGAATGGGTTGTTAAAAGATAATTTTTTTTAATTATTTATAATTGCTAGTGATTATATTTTTGAAATATAAAATTTTATATTAATTAAATGAATTAATACAAAGTTCTTGCACATGAAAAATTATAATACTTAAGCAGACACCATAATATATCCTTCATTAATATTAGAAACTCAATTTGTTGCAAATTTATTAGTTTATGCATATTATATTGATATATATTTATTGAAATTGTTCAAATCGTAATATTACTTTTAGTATATTATTTTTTTTAAATAGTTATTAGTTTAAATTTAGCAATTACTGAAGGTTTTATTTCACTTTGCTGCTATTATTAATTTTTTTTATAGAGAAAGGATTTTGTTGATGTATATTTTTCATTTATTTTAATATTTCTCATTTGAATGTGTTTTCAGTTTTTAATTTTATTGTAGTTTTATGCTAACATCAGACAGTAAGGAATGTGAAACTGCAGCGAGAGATATACACTTTGAAGAGTCTCAAGGTGCCAATGCAAGTGCCGAACCCCTTTTGATAAAATCCTTTTCTCCCTCCCTCAACAGTATTAATCAGAAATTTACCCATGAGACCACTGTGTAAGAGTTTATTTTCTCATGTGATTGTAAAATATATTTATGTATGTGTGATTTTTAAGCAATTTGTTATTTCAATAAAGTCTTTACCCTGTCCGTGTAGTTGCTTGTCATCTATTATTAAAAAAATTACATTTAGTTTCAGCCATTGTAGATATTTAATTTTTACATCATGTTTTCAATACAATTACTTTCACAATCATGTCAATTCAATTACAGTTTTACAATTATGCTTCAAATATTCAAATTTTTCATGAATTTCTTTCTAACAGATAAATTTGTTTTTTTTTTTTTTTTCCTGCATTTTACTCATGTGTGTAAGCTAATTGTTCTACCCTGTTTCTGCAGATAAACTTTGCACTCACTTAATTCTTTATTATTTTCCCAGATTTAACAATATTGGTGGACAATTTATTCTTATGTCTTTCATTTCCAATTTAAATTATTCCAAAACTGCTTTTAAATATCTGATTTTAAAAGCTTATTAATGTCAAAAATTTTAAAATTTGCATCATTTGCTTTATTTAATGTACTAGCCTCCAAAAACAAATTTAAATTTTTAGAATTCTGATGATTGTCTGTTAGCTTTTTGCTCCATATATATTTTTAAAACCTATTATGTCAAGATTAAATTATAAAAATTGCATTCATTGCAAATACCAATGAAATTATACATTGGTCTCATATAAAAATACAAAGAAAATTCATTTTTTAAGGATAAAGAAATTAGACTATGATTTTATATTTCTTTTATCATGAAGACATCATTATTACTTTTATCTTGAAGATAGGAAATACTTCATTTGGAAAAAAATTTAATTGATTCCTAAAGAAATGTTCTGCATGTCCATTTGATTTAGGATAAATTTGATTTGTGTATTTTCATGTAACTAGTATAGTATGATGTAATTTCAAAGAATCAGAAGATGCCAAATTTACTGTGCATTTTGGATTTTAATAAATAGTTGTGATTGAGCTCAATGTGTAAAACACACCAAACAATAACAAATAGACATCTTTATTCTCAACAAATAATCTTTACAGAAGCTTCTCTATTACCGGGTGAGAGAGGTAAACATTCATTTCATGAATGTTGAGAATGTGCGTGCTGAAGTACTGTATCAGCTGTGGAATGGAATCGAACGATTGAGTCTGTTGCTTTATCACATATTTCCCATTGGGTAGTTGAACTATTTTAACATGCATAACTCCTCTAGAACTCCTGTCATGATAAAGCAAAACAATTTTTAATATTCACCAATAAATTACAAAATTGAATATAATATTTTTTGTTGAAAAAGTTTTATATATATAGTATTATATATATATTGTATAATATATATATGTGAAAAAAATTTGTTAAATACTGGTAAATTATTCATTTGGAACGAAGCACAAATACGAGAGTAGGTCATTATCACTTTCAGAGAAGAGAATGTATTAGCAATATAAAGTTTAGATATTTATCTTTATTCATAAAATTTTGTATCACAAACACGGAAAATGATAAAATGCTTTTATATTAACTAGTGAAATAGTTTCTCTTTTAATATATCGAAATCAAGCACATTTGATAAAGTGCTATTAAATTTGCTTTAGAAATATATATATATATATGTTACCTAAGCGACATTTTTTCGATTCAGTATGGATCTTTAATTACGATTAACATAAGTTCGATAATGGTACTCATGACAGTTGAGCATTATTGGTTGCGATCGGTGTGAGAATGATGTCCACCCACTCCCATACTGTGATAATCATAACTTGGGTTAGTGAAATCTAGTTGGTAAATGAATTGAATTCTTCAAATCAGAAAAACCTGAGAATTAATGGGATCTGTGTAAGTAAAATATTTGTAAATTCTAATGTTCCATCCCTAGAATGACATTTTCTATCTGGAATTAGATTGTATTCTGAAATTCAGTTCAGGGGCTTTTACTCCTATCTTTGACATGTAATAGTTTGGAATCCATTGTAGATCTTGATCACAGTGTAAAACAACAAATTAACCTATTTTCAATGTTGTGTTTAATATTTCTCAAAAGGATAAAATGTTATCGTACCTAGTGTGGATCTCAGTTATCTTGTTATCTAACTGAGTTATTTCTAGTTATCTAACTAACCACAGTTGGTACAGTGCAGAATTTCATCGCACTCATCTGCCATTTGATGTCACAACTAATAAACTTTTTAGATACCAGTACACTACTGGCCATTAAAATTGCTACACCAAGAAACCGACATGCTACAGACGTGAAATTTATATTAAAGGTAAAAAGTGCTGTGATATGCAAATGATTAGCTTTTCAGACGAAGCAGGCGCCAGTAGCGACACCTACCTTGTGTTTAAATGAGGAATTTTTTCAGCCGGTTCCTCGTTTACAAATTACATTTGAACGTTGTTGCCTGGTGAAAAGTTGTTGTGATGCCTCGTGTAAGAAGGAGAAATGCGTACCAGCACGTTTCTGACTTTGATAAAGGTCGAATTGTAGCGTACTGGGATTGCGGTTTATCTTATCACAGTATTGCTGCTCGCGTCGGTCGAGATCCAATGACTGTTAGCAGAATATAGAATCGATGGGTTCAGGACGGTAATACGGAACGCTATGCGGGATCTCTACGGCCACCTATCACTAGCAGCCGAGAAGACAGGTATATTATCCGCAAGGCCGTAATGGATCGTGCAACCACGTCACGAGCCGTGAGTCAAGAAACGGGGTCGTTTGGAAGACAACAAGTGTCTGCACGAACAATTCGACGACGTTTGCAGCAGCATGGACTCTCAGCTCGGAGACCATGGCTGGGGCTTCCCTTGACATTGCGTCATAGACAAGAGCGCCTTCAATGGTGTGATCAACGACGAACCTGAACGCACGAATGGAGAGACGTCATCTTTTCAGATGAATCCAGGTTTTGTGTACAGCATCATGATGGTCACATCCGTGTTTGGCTGCATCGTGGTGAACGCACACTGGCAGCGAGCATTCGTCATCGTCAAATTTAATCACTTGTTATTTCTAGCATAATATATTA